>VDFB02086958.1:0-47504 GCA_007258455.2 Sequoia sempervirens | reverse complement strand
GCCTTCAATACATTAGAAGTTGTATATGTTGAGGATATTGAGAAAATTGTTAAAAGAAGTGTTCCAGGTTCCTAGTGGAACTATGAAGGTCATGAAGGTTTCTTGTTTTGTACATTGAAGATCAATTTTTGTGGATTAAATGGTTTTTTTTAGTGTATCTAATGCATCTACTAGAAGTTTCAAAGGTTCATGTGAAGATTGATCATGCTATGAATAGTTGTGTTCTAACAGTATTTTTGTGGGTTCTATCAGTGTTCCTGAGTGAATTTTATGTGTTTATGGTAATTTTTGTTGTTTTGGATGTTTCTATGTTGGTTCTTGTTGTTTTTGGATGCTTCTAGATTGTTCTCTATCTTTGTGGTATGTCCACATTGATCAGTGTGCTTGTGGTCAAATATTTTTCTCTATATATTCCATTTTTAATGTTCTTGGTCGACATGATGATGGTAGCGTGTTGTGGATCTTCAAGGTGAAATCAATTGAATTATTTTTGTGTTGGAGTTCTTAATTTGGGTCTCCACTATGTTGTGGCCGACCTTGGTGGATTCACATTGCAAATTTATTTGTAAATTGGAGCCGACATTGAAAATATGTTTTATATCTTTGGCCGACTAAGTTGTTGATGTAATCTCATGTTGTGGATATATAAGAGTGGTTGTTTCAATAGTGTAAAGTGTACTTCGTGTGCTTGGTGTTCTCCTATGTGTGTATGTGTGAATATCATTTGATTGCAAAGCAAAGTGTGAAGAAGATTGAGTGAAGTGTGAAGAAGTTTGAGCGAAGAGTGAAGAAGGTTTTTTGTGCTTAACTAGAACTGTATTCAGGCTTGTGTGGAAGCTATTTTCTCAATTCACATTTTGGATGGTCTTAATCCAAACCTTTCTTTGGACAGTGATTCCTCTTTTGTATTTGATTAGTGAGCTCTAGGAAGTGTGCATGAATGCATATGCATTCCCATTATTCTTATACTTTTAATAGGATATAATATTGTGGACTAACCTCCACTATGTTTTTTTTCCTAATAAGGTTTCCACATAAAAATCTCGATGTTCTTTGTGTTTCTGATGTGTTGATTGTTCACAATTTATTAGTCATTCATTAGATCTAAGATTAAGTTAAACAAAGTTTGCAAAATTTTAAATATTTTGTGACAATTGATTCACCCCCCCCCTCTTAGTTGTTTGTCCTTGTTTTTCCAATAGAACATACTTTCCCTTGGTTCAAATATCTTCCTTCACCAATTGCAACTAGCTTGTAATCACCCTTCTTTGTAGTTAGGTTCATTTGCTTATGCTTCAATTGGTCATCTAAATTAAAGATACCCTCAAGGGTGATGTGCCCCTTTGGTAACTTTTTACTACTTAATTGCATGATCTGATCTTCATATTGGCCTTACAACTTACACTAATTTTTTCCAAAAAAAGTTTTCTCTTCTTGAAGAAAATTTACAATTTGTTGATCATTTTCAAAGACCTGCCAATTTGCATGGTTATTTGGGACAGTGAGTCTTACAAAAAGCTTTGCATGTTGTTCCCTCTTGTTTGCAATATGTGTTGGTATGTCAAATTGAGCACCAACTTCTGCAAGTCTATCAACATATTTATTCTAACTTCTAGGAATAGTCTAGATTCTAAAGCCCTCAAAACCCTCAATCAAATTCCAAAGCCTATGTTGTAGGATTTGAGCAAGTTATTTTTAGTTATGCTCTTATTTTTTATTTTAATGACAACTAATTCAGTATCTCCAAAGAGGAATAACCTAAATTTCACCATGTGGGACACCCTATCAAACCCATCTCAAAGGGGGGTTTTACAAAAGGCTTTAGAGGGGTTCAACGAGATAAATGATATGTTATTAAAACTAGGAACTACTCCACCATCCAACCTAGTGCAACCCAAGGAAGAGGGGAATTCAAGAAAAATTAACAAGACACCTCCCTTATATTTATCCTTAATTATTGGAGATCATATAGTACATAATTGTATGATTTATTTGGGGGCTAACAACTTTGTTATGCTAGAAAAGGTAGTTGAAATGCTTAGCATTAATTATGAACCTAAATGTCATTCCACCCATATAATATATAATAATAGCCACATCACTATTAAGATCCCTCAAATAGTACAAGAAGAAATGATTGGGAGAAGGTTTCACCAAGGAAGATATCCTATCCCAAGTCTTCTGAAATTTGAAGTTAAAATCTCCCATGAATTCATGGGGTTCCCTCTTAATTGTTGTTAATTGCTCTACTAAGTATAAATGATCACTCTTGTCTTCAAATTGTCTATATAATTTTTTACCTAACTCATCCCAATTGTGAATAGAGTTAGATTTAAACTCTTAGGATAGGTGACATTATAATTGTTATCCTAAGTTGATAATTGTGTGTCTCCACATTCTTTAGAAAATGTTATAGAGGACATGAGGGGGAAATATTTATTATTTATTTTCTTATGAAAAAATTTAATTGTATTCAAAGAGGTGGACACACTGTGATGACGATTACAAAGCATCCCAAAAGCATATTCATTTTGGGAATCCAACTTTTGGGTGGGGACCACTTTGCAATGTATGTCCTTGTATGTTTCGCATGGTGGGATGCCCAAGTTTGCATGCTGGTGTGTGTTCTTATATGAAGCCATTAGAGTTTTTGGAGAGTTATGGAACACTTGGTATTGACTGATTTTGATTGGCTATGGGTTAGGCACCCATGTGAAGGCCATTTCATTATTTAATAATTTTCACCATGCTTATGGGATTTCCACTAAGGGGAGTGTGGGTTTTTCCACATGGTTTTTCTTATTGTTTTGGGATACCATTTGTGGTACTCTCTCCCACAAACTTCTATATATTGGAGTATTGAGATGGTATTTTTTAAGAGTTTGTTTGTAGGTTGTCAGTGTAACAAAGTTTTGATGGAGTTCAAAGAGGAGTGTTGTATTGTTTCATCACATCTGAAGATTAATACAAACACTAGATCTCCTTAGGTGTGGAGGCTTTTCTTGCAAGGGTTTCTCTTTGTATATCTTGTGTCACTTGTGTTTCTCAACTTGTGGTATCACTAATTTCCTTTCATATTTGGAATTGTTAATCACATAATAAATTATTGGTAATATTATAAACATAATTTTAGATTTGAAAACCATTTTATTGAGTTCTATTGATGTAAGTTTCACCTTGAATTTCCAACATTTGGTATCAAAGCTAATGATTATGTTAAGAGAGGGACACCTTTCTTTTGAGTGTTGCAATGTGAGCTTGTGTATTGTGGGTTTTGTAGATTTGTGAAGAATATTGAAAATCATGGCTTCTACCTCTCTTCTAGATATTGAGAAGTTCAATGGCATTGATTACGATATGTTGAAGTTGAATATGGAGGATCTCCTTGAAGAGAGAGATTAGTGGTTGGAAGTTTCAAGTGAAAAGAAGCTAGAATAAATGTTTGATGAAGATTGGAAGAACATAGACAAGAAGGCACGAGGAACCATTCAGTTGTGTCTTACAGATTTCATCCTCTTAAACATTTCAAAATAATCTACCACATTCAAGTTGTGGAGGAGGATAGGTGAAATTTACCAAACTAAAAGTCTAACAAATAAGTTATATCTCCAAAGATGTTTGTATTCTTTGAAAATGAAGGATGGTTATTCTATTATAGAACATCTAAATTCTTTTAATATGATTATAAGTCAGCTCGCATATGAAGGTGTTAGGATAGAAGAAGAAGATAAATGTATTTTGTTGCTTTGTTCTTTATTAGAATTTTGGGAAATATAATTGTTTCCATAAGTGGTGGTGGTACAAAATCGAATATGGATAGTCTCATTTCTATACTTCTTTCATAAGTGATAAGGAGAAATTCCATGAATGAGGGCTCCCAATATGCCTTTCATGTGCAAAGAAGGTCCAAAGAAAAAGGAGGGCCTAAAGGGGATAAAAAGAAAGACAAGTCTAAAGGATGTCCTAAAACCCTCGGGAAGAGAAAAGTGTTGGAATTGTGGTAAGAGAGGACATGTGAAGGAGTGTAGAAACAAGAAAAAGAGTCTAGATACTTCCATGGAAAATTCCTCAAATAATGGTGATTCTGATGCTTTGTTTATTTTTTCTAACACTATTAGTGATGATGCTTGGCTTATTGATTTAAGTTTCTCCTACCATATGACTCCTCACAAGGAGTGGTTTAATTCATATTCAACTTATGATGTGGAGAAGCTTTCCTTGGTGATAACAACATGAAGAAGATTGTTGGTAAGAGAAAGGTAAAGTTGTGTTTCAATGACGGAAGGGTTAAAACCCTTAATGATGTTTTGCATATTCCAAGAATTGCAAGAAATTTACTTTTAGTATCCAAGTTGAATGATTTTTCAATGCATGTGTCATTTGACAAGTTTGGTTGTAGGTTGGTAAGAGGGAGTTTTGTGATTGCTAGACCATCTAGAATTGGGACCTTTTTTAGGCTTAGTGCGTCCACTTTTGTAACTCTACCAATGTAATTGGAACTAATAATGCATGTATGTTATGGCACCATAGATTGGGTCACATAAGTGATAAGGGTCTTGAGACCATTTTGAATAAAAAATTGGTTGATGGCATTTATGATTATTCTATTAGCAAAATGGATTTTTGTGAGAATTGTGTGTTTGGTAAACAGAATAGATCATCACTTCCTAATGGGACTAATAAAGCTAAGAGATTAATAGAGATCATTCATTTAGTTGTATTTAGACTAGTGGTTGTTGACTCTTTTAGAAAATCTCATTATTATGTTACTTTCATTGATGATGTGTCAAGATACACCTGGATTTATTTTATGCATGCAAAATCTAATTTTTTCACTAAATTTAAGGAATTTAAAGCCTTGGTTGAGAAGCAAACAGATTATAAGATAAGGGTGTTGAGATCTAACAATGGGGGTGAATATTTTTCTAGGGAATTTGATGTTTTATGTAAGCATGTAGGTATTTTTTGACAAAAGACTACTTATACACCCCCAAAAAAATGGGGTAGCAGAAGGAATGAACCAAACCTTGATGGAAAGAGCTAGGAGCATGTTGAGTGGTACTAAGCTTGATATATGATTTTGGGTAGAAGCTATAATAAATACATGTTATTTGGTTAATAGATCTCCTTGTTCAACTCTTGTTGATAAAACTCCTTATGAAGTGTGGATAGGTAGAAATCCTTATGTTTCACATGTAAGGGTCCTTGGTTGTGAGGATTTTTTCATGATCCTCAAGAGAAGTATTCTAAATTGGATTGAAAAGCATAAAAATGCATCTTTTCTGGTTACAATGAGAATGTAAAAGGTTATAAGCTTTGGAATCCTCTAACCCATAAAATGGTTTTCTCTAAAGATGTGATTTTTAGGGAGTTTAGAGTTTACTCGAGTGAAGAACAACCAATGGAGAGAGAAAAGGAAAAATAGTTCACTTTGAGACAAAGATTGAAAAGCAGGAAGATGCAAATGTGGAAGAACAACTAGGTTGATTATAGGATGGAGAAGAAGAAGAGGGTTCAAAGAGTTCAAATGTTGTGTAGGATAAGCATGTAGAAGAACAAGAGCAACAAGAACCCCTTACTCCTACCTTGAGAAGATCCATAAAATGATGAAATCTAGTTAACATGTATATCCCATCCAATTTATGTTGTGTATTTGTGTTTTTGAGTACTGACAATGAACCTACATCCTATAAGGAGGCTCTTTCTTTAGAAGAAAGTGAGTCTTGGATGCAGGCCATACAGGAGGAGATGATGGCTTTGGATAGTTATGATAACTAGAAACTTGTGAGTTTTCCCAAAGGAAGCCTATTGGTTGCAAGTGGGTATTTAAAAATAAATTTGGTGTAGAGGGTTAGTTAGAGTGGTACAAGGCTAGATTGGTGGCCAAGGGATACTCCCAAAGAGAGGGAGTTGATTTCGGTGAAATTTTCTCTTTGGTTGCTAAGTTAAATTCTATTAGATTCCTATTATCTATTGCTGTTGATTAAGATTTTGAAAGAGAGAAAATAGATGTTAAAACTACTTTCTTGCATGGGGATGTTGAGGAAGAAATTTATATGTGATAACCAAATAGTTTTGTTGTGAAATGAAAAGAACATGCTTTGTAGGTATCTTTATATGGTTTGAAACAGTCACCCAATATGTGGTACCAAAATTTGATTCTTTTACATTGAAGCTGGGTTTTGTTGGGAGTGAGGAGGATCATTGTGTTTACATTAAGGTTATTGATGATTAGATACTAATCATTGTCTTGTATGTTGATGACATGTTGTTTATGGGTAACAATAAGGTGATGATTAGGGAGATCAAGACTCAACTTTTTGGCATATTTAATATGAAGGATTTGGGGGCTGCAAAATATATTCTTGGGATGGAGATTAGTAGGGATTGAGCTCATAGAAATATTTGGTTAAGTTAGAGTAAGTATGTTGATACCATTTTGTATTGGTTTAATATGCATGACTATAAACCAATAAATATTCCATTTCCAATTGGTACTAAGTTGAGTTTAGACATGTCCTAATTTCGATGATGATTTTGAAGAGATGTCTAATGTCCCTTATTGTAGTTTTGTTGGTAGTTTGATGTATGCAATGGTTTGCACTAGACTAGGTATAGCCCAAGCAGTGGGAGTTTTGAGCAAGTTTTTGTCTAACCTTGGTAGAGAGCATTGGAATTTTGTTAAGAGGGTGTTTAGATATTTGTGTGGTACTTCAAATTACTATTTGGTCTATCATATTACTAATGATGTGGTGAAATCATTAGACATACAAGGTTTTGTTGATGAAGATTGGGCAAGTGACTTGGATAGTCGAAGGTCCACTAGTGGCTATGTTTTCACTTTATTTGGAGGCAGCCTACAGTTGCATTCTCCACCACTGAGGAAGAGTATATGGCTGCTACACATTCCTTTAAGGAGGCACTTTGGTTACAGATACTTGGTAAAGGTATTGGTTTCAATTGCAAGACAATGAGGATTGAATGTGGCAGTTAGAGTGCCATATGTTTAGCCAAAAATCCTATGTATCATTATCATACTAAGCATGTTGATGTTTAGTATCACTTTGTACTAGAGATGGTTGAGAATGGCAAGATTTTTATTGAAAAGGTTGACACTTTGGATAATGTTGCAAATTCTCTCAAGAAGCTAATAACCACAAATAAGTTCTCTTGGTGCAGGAAGAGTATGGACCTTGATCACTATAATTGATTATATTTTATTTGTATCTCGTGGATGTAATTGCAATGTATAATGTCAAGTGGGAGAATGTTAGGATAGGTGACATTATAATTTCTATCCTAGGTTGATAATTGTGTATCTCCACTTTCTTTGGAAAATGTTCTAAAGGAGATGGGGGCAAAATATTTATTATTTTTTTCTTATGAAAATTTTTCTAATTACATTCAAAGAGGTGGACCCACTATGATGACAGTTACAGATCATCCCAAGAGTATATTCCTTTTGGGCATCCAACTTCTAGGTGGGCACCACTTTGCAATGCATTTCCTTACATGTTATTTGTATGTTTTGCATGGTGGGGTGCCCAAGTTTTCATGTTCTTGTATGTTCTTGCATGTTCTTGCATGAAGCCGTTAGAGCCATCAAAGAGTTATGGAGCACTTATTATTGAACAATTTTGATTGGCTATGGGTTAGGCACCCATGTTAAGGCCATGTGACAATTTAATAATTTTCACCATGCTTATGGGTTGTCCACTAAGGGGAGCATGTGTTTTTCTAGGTGGATTTTCTTGTTGTTTTGGGATACCATTTGTGGTATTCCTTCCCATAATATTATATATATTGCAGCATCGAGATGCTAGTTTGTAAGATTTTATTTGCAAGTTGTGAGAGTAACAAATTGCTACCATAATTCAGAAAGGAATGTTGAATTGTTGCATATCATTTGAAGATTAATGCAAACACTAGATCCCTTTGGGTGTGGAGTTTTTTCTTGCAAAGGTTTCTCCATGTATATCTTGTGTCACTTGTGTTTCTCAACATGTGGTATTGCTAATTTTCTTTCATGTTTGGAATTGTTAATCATATAATACATTATTGGTAATCTTGTAAACATAATTTCAGATTTTCAAACCACTTTATTAAGTTTTATTGCTACAAGTTTCACCTTGAATTTCCAACATAAACCTCTATACCATTGCAATGCTTTTCTTTTCAAGGATATGGCTAGAATTATAACCACATTGTCTTCTATGATATTATGTATAAAGCATATATTGGCCACATCATGGATTTTTTTTTGGAGTAGTGGTTGTCTCACTAGCGAAATGAGGAATAATTGTTAAGGAATTTATTGGTATGTCATCCTTTTGGGCTAACACAAGATAGTTACCACCATTAAAAGTAACAAACCCTTGATTTATAGGGGAATCCATAAGGAATAATGGTATGTTTATTTGGGTGATAAGAGTCCTAGGTTGAAGTAATCTACTAAATGAAGGTGTTGACTAAGACCTAAGAGATGGAGTGACAAAACCTCCACCTATCCTTACTAGTAATAAATAAATTATAGTTCTTCTTCTAGAAGAAAAAATTCATAGCTCAGTGTATTGAAAATTACCTATAAAAGATGCTCTAGTTTGAATTTTGGGCATGAATGTGTAGGTCTAATTTGTAAAAAAGATTATTGAGTTGATACAAAGTCACCAACTAATTGTAGTCTCTATGTACCTTGTTGAATTCCTCCTCAAGGCTAAAATTGTTGAGAGCAGCACCACTTTCTCAATAGAATGAAATAAAGTTCATCAAACTAGTCCCATCGGAGTGCTAAAAACTATTGTCATGTGAAATTACACCCTACTAAATATAGGCTCAAAATTCCAATGACACAATGGAAATAAGCTAAAGGTGCAAGACCTTGCAATTAAGGTTGTGCAAGACCTTGCAATTAAGGTTAAATCTCTAGAGAAGGTTGGCTTCCTCTTCTAAACTAGGTGCAAATATGTTGGTCCAACCCAACACATGAAATCCTAATATTAACCCTATCTACTAGCTCACATAGGAAAAGGGAGAGGAATAATTACGTAACAAAGGGAAGGGGAGGTGATACACCAAGATTATAAATGTTTCTTCTTGCATGTGATTGCATAGAGTATCAATAAAATTACCAAATAATTTCATACAACTCTCTATTATGCCAATTCCTAGGAAGTTATATGAAGGTTAGGGTTTAACATACACTAAGAGGGAAATACATTTCTCTACAACTAGATTCTATTAACATATTTAACACAATATTCAACCTTAGGAAACAAAGAAACATTTATTCAAATATGAAGGAAAGTATATTTTTCATGATACATCTAAGGTAAGAGAAGGAAAGATAGCAATTTGTATTGATAAAGAGCCATAGGTAAATGTTACAATTGGAGAATATAAATATTGTATGTCTACTAAATAAAATCTAGGGAAGAACCCTTACAATGAGCACAAAAGTGCATTATATACATCTACAGGTCATGAGAGAGAAAAAGTACATGTAGCTAGGTAAGAAACCCTAGCCAAAACCCTACAAATCATGTGCAGACATGTATCCATCCAAATTCAATTGGAAATCCCATTAGGATGTCCCTATCATCCATGATGTGCTTCCTCATTAATCAATATATAATTGAACACAAACCCACATAAAATCTACAACAAAATTTGGCTAAGAATGGCCCTCTAAAAAAAGTGGTCTATAGAAAAAGAATGAAGCATGGGCACCATTTTTTCCACTTGCATCTGATAAAGAATGCATTTAAAATAATCCTTGTAGCCTCAAAATTCAGATCTAGCAGTTGGGAAAGTCGATGCAATATTAATGGAAAAATAATGAAAATCTAGCAAAATGTCTAAAAGTTCATGTGGGGTCCAAAACCCTAACAAGCACCAAAGGTAGTAGGAACTGGATAGTGAGAGTGAAAACAAAAATTGGATTTGGACTTTTAGAAAAAAATGTCTAAAAATATAGAAAAGGTCTAAAACTTTGATGAAGGAGTTGGGTTCAGGAATCCAAAACGGATCTGTACTTTTGGATCAAAGGTGCAAAATTCCTATCAAGTCCCTAAAGTACAACTTGAACTAAAAGAAAAGAAAAGAGGGGAAAAATTAGGAATCCCAATCAGATTCTGACTTTTGGATGAAGGGTCCAAAAGTCCTATAGGGTCTCAAAAGTCTAACAAGACAAAAGAAGAAAGAGAAGGGACCAAGATCAAAACCAATTGGATTCAAACTTTTGCATGAAGGGTCTAAAAGTCCTAAAGAAACCTAATATTCTGAAGAAGAAAGAGATCAAGTTCGAAAGTGGAAAATGGATCGAGACTTATAGACCAAAGGTGTGAAAGTTCATTTGGGTCCCAAAAATCTGATGGGACATAAGAAGAAGAAAGAATAAAGAGCAAGAGCAAGAATCCCAATAAAATTCAAACCTGTGGAAAAAAGTGTCAAAGTCTAAAAGAAATTCGAAGTCCTAACGGGAGAAAGAATCAGGCTCAGAAATCAAGAAAAAATCTAGAATTTTGGATGAAAGGTACACAAAAATAATTTTGGGATTTGAAGTTCGATGGAATGAAAGAAGAAAGAGAAGAAAGATAGAGGATCATGAACGAACTTGTACTTTCATCCAAATGTCCGATTGGATTTGGAAACCTCAAAAAAATAAAAGAAGAGTAGAACTGAGAATGGAAAATAGATCTGAACATTTGGACCAAAGGTGCAAATGTTAATTTGGTACCCAAAGTTTTGAAAAGATCAGATTGAAGAAAATGGAAATTCGAAGGAAAGGATGAAATGGACATTTGGACTTGATCCAAATGTCCATTTGAAAACTAAATTTAATGTCCCCTTCTCGCTCTTGAGCAACACAGTGATTAAATAAGTATATTCTAGAGTTCTTGTAGGCTAATTGATTTGGTTAGGGGACTTAGTTGCTAGCATTAATGTTCAATGTTGGGGTTTCCAGAGGGGTTTCTATTTATAGTAGTGTTCAGTTTATGATGTTACTATCTTTAGTTGGTCATGATGTTCTTCAGGGGTCTTCAGTTTCACTCAGTTTTAGCATCTAGCATATACTTACTATTTTTAGCAGTGCTATTTATAGTAAGTCATCTTTGGGGGAGTTGGTCCCAAGCTAGTGTACACACAACAGTATCATTTATCAATTGATTTTTGGAGAGCCTAAGGTTGTAATATTTTTTATTTATTTAATTCGACCACTTAAGTTATTTAATAAAGTTATATTATAAACTTAAGTTGACGGGAAAAGTGGTCATTCAAAAAAGTGTACCTTGAGCCTAGATGAACAACTTTAAGTTGTTTTTAAACATTAATTAATATTATATCTCCTCATAAAGTGGAAACCTAGGGAAGGGAGATGAAATATTTTAAAATGTTTAATATTTTAAAAGAGGAGAAGGGTGTGGGTTTTAGGGGAAAATGAAGAAGTTTTTGAAGTCCATTGCCCTAGTTCTTTATATTCTGATTTTGGCTCTCATTTTGATACCTCTACTTTGACAACATAATGAAATGTTGTCAGATTGCTTCCAAGTTGCTTGGGCCACGAACTAGGGATGAAAACCCTCTTCATATGGGCTGATTTTGGTGGTGAAATATCCACCCTAATCAGATAGTGAGTGTTTCTACAACTAGGATCACAAAGAGCTTACAAATTTTGATTTTGGTGTTTTTGAAAATAAATATTTATTAGTATTTTTGATGAATTTTGGAGTGACTTTATTGGTAATTAGTTTTGGAGTGTTTTGTAAATATTTTGGTGTATTTAGTTTCATTTCTTGGGCATAGCTTTTTTGGGTCATAACTCACCTTTTTGCTCGTAACTTTGAGATGCCACAAATAATCAAAATGGGTATTATTTAAAAGGATGGGATTTTCCATAGCAATCATTTCAAGCATTAGTTTTTTATTTTTGATGGAGTTATGAATTTATTAGAGGAAATAGAAATTTCAAGAGGGGATGCCCTTGTTGCCAAGAGAGTTCAATTTTGACCAGCACATTTTTGGCCTTTAGTTGTTGGGGTTTGGGGGTTTATATATGGTGGATTAGACAATCGAATAATTTGGTGTTTGAAGACTAAATGATGGTGATGCTTTGTGCCATCTTGGAAGCTTCATTATTGTTGTAACAAGATTTACCAAGTATCATTTATTATTGTAATATTATGATATAAAACAAAAAATGATTGCTTATGTTGTTGTTTCAATCTCTATTGAAAGGCTTTAGTGTCTCATGTTTTCTATTCATTGCAATATACTCTTTATGGTATATACTCTTGCAAACACATTGAAAAAACAAACACAAACACATCATTGAACAAGCAACCAGGAAATAGGGGATTCCAACAAAAAAAAACAAGGTTGTATGTTGTATTGGTATCAGAGCCAAATATTTCATGCCATCTTGTGTAAAAATTTGAAAACAACACTTTCATTCTATGAGCGCAAGAGAACAAAGGTATATATAGAGGGAGATTAGAAAAGGTAATTGGAATCCCCCACCTATTCCAAAAGGTTAGACATTATTATGGGTTCTTAAGGCTCATTAGGAGTCTTCTCAGGATACAAAAATGTAGCAAGTTCATCATGATAGTGAGGAGAAAACCTTTGGTAATATGTATGATAGAGGAAAAGGGAGAGCAAGATCATAGAGTCCTGGAACTAGGATGGAGAAGAAATTTAACATGATGATGGATATGATGTCTCACATGCTGGGAAAGATTGGGAAAAATGTAGTGGTGCAAACTACTCATAACAATCCATAAGGTAACACGATGCATACAGGAGAACATAGTGCTTCAAATAAACTGAGTGGTAATGGGGGGTAGTGAACTATAGTTAATTCATACATCTCTTTTAGGCCTTTTCAACCCACTTTCTTATCTCAAGAGGCACCTCAACCTAATCCTAATGATTATATTCCATTTGTGGACATCCTAAGGCATGGATATGCTAAGTATGACACTTTTCCTGAATTCATTAAGATGAACTTATCCTACAATGAATTCCTAGACCAGAAAATAAAGAGGAATGGAGGTAGAAATAGATATGATCAGAGAGGACCAGCAGTGCAGAGGGACTTAAGAATGCCATCAACAATGTTACACTTGCACACTTTGATGGGAGTGACAGTTGTATAGCTAGGGCTTGGATACAAAAGCTTGACAATTATCTATCCTTTAGACCTATGATAGAGGAGGAGGAAATTAAATTTTCCACTTTACATTTGGACGAGCTAGCACATGAGTGGTGGTGCCATGGCCTAGTTACATTGGGTCATTAGTCTATCACTTCATATGATGATTTTACCACTAGACTCATTGAAATATTTGACAAAAAGGACCTAGAGTTTAATTTTAGAGAATTGGCTCTGCTTAAGTAGTATGGCATAGTAGAGGCATACATAGTAGAATTTCCAAGGATTTCAATGATGGTTACAGGTATTTCAGAGAGGAGGTTAGTATTCTTATTCAGTGAAGGTCTTATGGAGCCACTCAAGGGATGGATTAAGGAATTTGACCCACCAACTTTGCAGGATGCAATGAAAAAAGAAATAAGTATGGAGTAGGATGTCCCTAAACCAAAAATTCAGTCCAAACCTTTTATGCACAAAAAAGATAAGAGACCTTCCATAAAGGACACCTCACAGTAGAAAAAATTAGTCACAAGGCTTGATAGAGACACTTTAAATGACCTCAAGAAGAAGGGCCTATGTTTCAAGTGTAGATAAGAGTGGTCTAAGGATCATGTATGTGCAAAAGGGGCTATTATAGATCAAATAAAAAACTATTCAGGAGAGAAAGGTGGCTCAGAAAGTTTAGACCAACAATCAGATCTTGATGAAAAAGAGGAAGAGCCACGAGAAGAGGTTGAAAAGGGGGAATCGAAGGAGTGTAAACTTTCCTAGCTATATAGATTTCAAAAGAATTAGTCCTTACACATTAGAGGAGTCCTTAAGGGACAATAGATGATAACATTGACTGACTCAGGTGCTACACATAATTTTATTGATGAGGGGCTTGTAGCACATAGGGGACTCCAGACACTGGAGGTTAATGGATTTAGAGTGATGGTTGCAGATGGCTTCACCATTAATTGCACTTGAATGATTCCATAGCTTAGCATTCAATTGGGTAACCATGAGTTCAAGGATGAATTCTATGTGGTTGGTACTAGGGATATAGATGTAGTGATGGGCATCCAATCATTACATTCCTTAGGAGAGATCACTCTCAATTTTTAGATCTTAGAGTTGGAGTTTGAATCATATGGTAAGAACATGGTATTGAGAGGGATATCTAATGGAGGAACTCGAGTTGTTTCTTGTAAGTGCATGGAGAGTATTTTCAGACATGACTAGGTGGAGTAGGCAACAGAGTGTATAGTCATGCCCGTGATTACAGAAGAGAAAAAATGTTCATATCCACCTAACATACAGGCTTTTCTTACTAAGCGAAGCAAGGTATTTGGTAGTATACTCCCTAGGAGGCCACCTGACAAGGGTATATAGCACATCATTGAGCTAGAGGAGGGCACCAAGGTAGTAATCACTACACCATACATGCACCCAAAGAGACATAAGGATGAGATAGAAAAAGTAATCAAGGAGATTTTGGATATGGGGCATATTAGATTGAGCAATCTAGTCCATTTGCTTCTTCAATGGTGTTAGTGAAGAAGAAGGATGGGACTATGTGCATGTGCATAGATTATAGGGCACTCAATAAGAAAATTATTAAAAATAGATATCCCATCCCACAGATTGATGAGCTCATTGATGAGCTACATGGAGTGGTCTATTTTTTCAAGATAGACTTGAGGTTTGGATATCATCAAATCAGAATTAGAGAGGATCGTTATATATTTTGCCCTACCAAATTGAGGAGTTATCGAATCGCTATTTAACATTAAGTAGAATTGCAGTGTCATGTTCGAATGCAGTTTCACATCATTATCATTATGCATTGAATATCAGTTATGCATTTTAGTGAGGTGGAGTTGCAGAGTGCCATTCAGAAGTTGCAGATTTAAAAGAAAGACAGAATTGAGTACATGTGCAAAATAGCATTTCAGATGTTTTTATTCATTTCAAAAAAGAACTCATATTTTTACAAGGCTTCATTTGATTTCACAATCAGAATAGTATTACAACATTGCATAAAATGCATTTTCTTTTCAACTGAAAAGCAGAATTGAAATCAAAGATCCACACAAGCCGTGGATGTAACTGTAACTGTGACAACACATTTCTAATAATATGTTGCACTACTGAAGATGCGAAAGGAAAAACACATAAGTGGCAACATAGTCATCATTGCCTGATTATCAACGCTTGATGGTGAATGGTGCACCTCGTCATCTTGAGCTTCGTCAACCTGTAAGAGGAAAAGAGGGGTGTTAGTGGCTCCGACTATGATGTAACCTATATGATGCACCGACAATAGTACAACATACTATTAGCAATGCATTGAAACAATCAATCAAATGCAGTATGAAAGAAGTGAGATGAAGGAGAAGTATCAACATCATAATCAACATGTTCTATTTTTTATGCTAACACTGTTTGTTTCCTTGTGCAGGTATAGGTAAATTCATGAAGCTGAACATTGTTTGAAGACCAAGCATGTGGAGTAAAACGGGCTCCCACAAGGGTAGAGCCCGACATGCTGCCCTATGCATTAAATGGGTTGTTTTTGAAAGATATTTCATCATATACATCAAACAAAATGAAATACAACAAAAAGAGTAAAACAGAGTTATCCATCAAGTAACGAAACCAACTGTGCATTCATAACGATCAGCATTTCTTTCTGAAGGCTACAGGTGAACAGTGAGTTTAGTTCACTTAAGGAATTTAACAGAATGCATTTGCATCAGAAATTGTTGAATTACTTCATTTTCTGTGCTGATCATAATCATATGTCATGTGAGTTTCAATTCATTATTTCTCTTTTGGATAGTGAACAGGCATACATATGCCTTAATGGTTTGTTCTAATTTTCATCATCAAAGAGAACAGTTTGTGCAGTGAAATATAAAAATGCATGAAGAGTACCATGTTGCTCATAAGAACAGACACAGACAGTGCATTTGAGTATTAAATGATTCTGAGTTACCAGTTAGATATGAACCAGTGAGTAAAGGAGGTGGTACTGATGCAATGTCGTAGTCCGAGAGAAAAAAGGTAAAGCCTCTACAAAATTCAAATGTAGAAAATGAAAGCTGTTGTGTTAGAGTTTAGTACTGGTTATTAGGAGCTACAGCAAAGAGAGTGAATTCATTCTAGTTGGGATGGTGCCTCAGACGGGTTCGTGTATCTATGATTAGTAGAGGACGGCAATCAAATGTGATATACTTTCATTTTGTTTTCAGTGAGATACAAGTGTCAAGTAAGAGATCACTTGTAATAGGTCAAGCCATGAATTAGATACAACAAATGTGCAGGATTATGATCATTTTCAGATTACTCAGTCAAGGTCTTGACAAAACAGTGAGGTAAAGTTTTTGTCATATCTACAAGATGAGCGCAGAATGCAGTAGGGGACCATAATGGAATTTTTAGTTTCGAGCTTCATATGTATATGAGGTTCCAGAATGTGCATTCAAGACAGATCTTTCAGATTCTTAGTACCTGGAGAGTACTCTCAGAATGAGTATTGGATTTTCATTTTAAGGTTAGTCTACAGCTCTATGTCGATGACAGTTATGTGATTTGAGCTTAGGTGTTATAACTGTCAAAGAGAGCTACAGAAATGTCAAAACGGAATACCTACTAATATGGGCCAATGAATATAAACAAGCACACAAATTCTTGTTGTTTCATCATGTTCTTGTATACTTCTAAAGGCATGTTTAAACAAGCAATAGTGATGCAATGAGTTGCTTTCTTTTGAGGCACACAGAATGCAGGGAGGTTAAAATAAAGACAAATATCCAAGGCATCTTTTGTTTCAGAAGTAGATGCAAAATATCACTGGTTTTCTGAGCCAAAATCCTAGAGGAAGCACAAACAAATATACAATTTTAGCACCATTTCAAGCAAGTATGGGAGGTCAAGTTCTGTCAAAAATTAAGAATATATGCTTTTGTTTTGAAAATCTCCAAACCCATGATAGTATTTTGTTTCAGAAGTTCAGGATAAGGTTCCGGTTCTGGGTAGAGTTTATATCCATAAAATGAATTTACAGTTTCTAATTTTAAATACCCACATGTGGGTTAGCTTCTGAAGTGCAGAAAGAGCAATAATAAAGATTTTCGGTATAGCCTTTTTATCTACAAGAGGTATGCTCGAAAACACATTGTCTTGGCGACTAGGAAGTAATGAAGAGTTTCAGCTAGACACAAGCTCTCTGCAAGAGGTCTCCGCGATGATGGTAAGTTATAGCGACACTCATAAAACAGAAACCAGCTTCATGAAGTTTTTAGAAACCAAGGATTAAGCTCTCAAACTGATGATCGAGCTCAGGAAAGAAGAAAGATGCAGTTCTCTTTCAAAATTTTCAAATACCCACATGTGGGTTTATTCTCAAAATACAGAAAATGGAGTTTCCTTAAAAAAAAATTGAGTACCCATCTTCAGTTTAGCTTCAAATGCAAAGGAGATAGCTACAGAAATACCCATGTAAGATCTTGATTTAAAAGGCAAGAATATACAACAAATGCGAGCTCTCAAATTTTAGTCGAAGTACAGAAGGAGGGTAATGCAGAATTATTGAAATTTCTTTAATACCCATATGCAGAAATATTTTTAAATTGACATAATGGAAATTTACTGTTCTGGGTCAAGCCCAAAAGTCAAGAAATTGTTTCTTATAGTGCTCTTTTGGCACGGCCTGAACATGGCCAGAGGTTCATGAAATAAAGAGAGCTTTTTAGGGTTTCTACAGAGCAAAGAGAGTTACCGGTTCATATTTCTGATGGAGCTTCTAGCCACGGCTAAAGTTGCAAACGGCTTCCAAATGCAGGGGTTCGAGTTCTCAAGTGATGGCTGAGCTCTCACAGAAGAATAGAGCACTACAATGATAGATGTAAACACAAAAAAGCAGAGAAGTGATGACATTAGAGTGTGTTAGCCACGGCTTTGAGGCCGAAATGAGCAGAATACGAAGCCATAAAGTCTAAGAACACAAAGCTTACCTCTGCACAGTAAAGAATAAGAGCACAAGTCGAAGCTTTCATGGAATGGACTGTAGAAGTCGAGCTCGAACTCATGATGGCATGGAGGAGCAAAGGAAAGATTAGAGTCAAAAACAAACTCACACAGGCCGCACCCTTGGGGTTTTTGATATTCAAAATAATGAAGTAGAAGAGCTATTTTGCCATGTAAGGAGGCTCACCCACTAAAGGAAACTTAGTTATCTGAAGCATGAAGTGGGTTACTGAAGCACACGAGCTCGAATTCGACACCATCATGGCGGAAGATTTCTTTCAGACAGAGTTCCTTTCTTCTCAAGTCACGGGTGAAATGAATGATAATTAGGGTTTGACCCTATTTCCTCATGCCTAATTCGAATATCATCATCATCCAGAATGTTCAGTTTTGAGCATATGTCAAAATCCAAGTGGGGTCAAAATTTTAAGTTTATGACTTATGTTTTCCAAAATCTAAGTTTAATATGTTTAGAGGCCGAATTTCTTATGCCTAGGGTTGTATCTAGGGACTTTAGGATTTGAGCTAAAATTATCTTGTGCCTTAGGAAAAATGAGTTGGAGACTTGAGCATCTTAATGTTTTGTTTTATGAGAAGACAATGAGATAAGATTTATGAATTCCTTATGCTTAGTGCCATATTTTTAGGGTTTCTCATTTTAATTGGTTTTATGAGAAATCAATGAGAAGTTTTGATAAGAAGATTGTGTAATGTGTTTTTATGATTTTTTTTTGAGAAAAATCAATTATTGTAATGGAGAAATAAGGGTGATTCTTTCTTTTTGCAAAAGATTTCCAATCTTTAAATTGCAAAAAATAAGGCAAATTGTAAAAAATCTGCATCTTGTAAAAGCAGAAGCATAAAAGCGATATTCTATAAATTGCTTTATGTTTTCTTGCTATTTTTAGCAGATCTTTGACTGACTTTTCTTCTTGGTTGGATTTCAGACTTGTCTTGGAGAGATAAGGTGTTTTTGTGCTTTTAAAGCAGATTTAGCCTATTTTTAGAGGCTTGACAGGTTCATCATAAAAGCATTGTGCTTTTTTCTACTTTTAAGCAATTTTTTGAGTTTGTTTGAAGCCTTTTTTCCTTGAGCTTTTTCTGAGCTCGGATTAGGGTTTCCTTGAGAGTTCTTTTGATAGATTTAGTCTTTCAACTCTCCATTCTCAGCAGTTTAGATCAAAGTTTCTCGCCCTTACTCATTTTAGGGAGCTTGTAAACCTTTTGATACTTAGTTTGGTCAGATTGACACTTTCTGCAGTTTTAATAGAGGAACAAATTTCTCCTTATTTTCTGTCTCAAATTTTGTAATGGCAATCTGATATACTTGTGTTTTCAAATTGAAATCCTTTTATATCTTGCTGTTATAGGTTGTGTTTCAGAATTACATGTTTCAGGTTGCATGTTGTATTTGTTTTCCAGATCTTCATGCAAATCACTGATGGGATATGTGCCAATGAGATTGTGAGGATTACTACAATAGAGAAGTGGTTATGAGTGGTTAGGTCTGAATTCTTATAAGTTTGGTGAATCATCTTTTAGAAATAGGTTTTTAGGTTCAGTTATTCTTCATCCCTTTCCTCAGAAGCTATTTTAGAATAAAATTCATCATTCGGAGAACCAGCTCACTTTGGAGATTCCTCTTTCGTGTAGATCACCCACATCTGAAAGAGGTTTCCATGTTTCAGTAGTTTGCTGAATACTACATTCAGCAGGGTGCAAAACTATTGATAAAAGTTTTTGGCACGCCTGGTGGGACTTCTAGAAGTAACTTTTAGAGAATTTTAATTTTTTCAGTTTGCTGTTTGGTATATGCAGCAGATCTTTTCCAGCCCTCTAGAGGCTATCAATATTCCTGGCGACTCCGGTTCTATTTTTTGCATGCTAGTATAGCCCGTGCATGAGAAATATTCAAACAAGATCAAGTTCAAAACCTTTCAAGTATCAGGAGCTGTCCCCATCACGAAGGAGAGGCAGGACATCAAGAAGACTTTTTGAAGTCCCTATAAGATCAAAGTCAACACCTCCCGATTTTGGTGCTCTAGTTCTGTCACCTGGTGTACCGGTACCAATCTCGCAAGTACCACCAATGGTAGCACCACCGAGGCAGCATCCATTCACACCCTTTAATGGGGGAAGTCCATTAGATATTGCCCAACATGATGATATTCTGGTTGCAGCACTTAGAGGACTACCTTATTTCACCAGAGAGGATTACACTACACCAGTTGAACACATCCATGACGTGGCGACGCTATGCTCGGTGCACAACATCACGCAAGAAAACGTTTCTCTAAGGCTGCTAGCTATGTCACTCAAGGGCAAAGCGCTGCAGTGGTTCAGATGTCTCGCTGCAAATTCAATCAGAACATGGGACGCTCTAGGTAGTGGTCTATACCAGTACTTTGCAGATAAATTTGACAACTTATCTTTGTTAGAGCAGTTGAGTACCATTCAAAGGGCGCCACACGAACACTTGGCAGATTTCAACTACAGATTCCAGAGGACTTGGGATAGAATCCCGATAGCGGTAAAACCCTTACCGACACATGCATTTCTATTTTATCTAAAGGCTTTGAATAGTAAGATTACTGTCATGACTCAGTCTATGGGTGGTTTAACACTTCCAAATGCTTATAACATTGCTATTAATGCTGAAAATTGCCTTATTCAAGCTGGAGACATAGCTCCTAGACCCCCCATGCCCTTGTTTCCAGAAATACAGCCACCTATTCCTACTGTTGTACCTTCCTTGGTTGTTGTCCTGCCAGTTCCAGCAATAGGATATCATAGTACAGTCCAAGAAGTCGCTGCCCCAGCCTCAAATCCTGAAATGTAGGAGCTAAAAAACATATTAAAGACCATCGGGAACGACCTCGTGACTATTAAGAAGCACGTTGGCCAAGAACATAAGCGTTATCAAGCCCCTTATTAGCAAAACCAACAAAATAAGCCTGTTTTCCAGGGTGATTATCAGGCCCAAAGAAGGAATTTTAACCCTTGGCCATTCCAGCCATACAATCCAAACACAACCAGCATGTCAAAAGAGCTTGTGCCGCAAAACAATGTCGCTCAAGATTGTGACTGGTGCTACCCATGCAATCAACCCCACAACCAATCGACTTGCGCCAACGGAGTGAGGAATCAAGCTTTAATGGTGCAAAATATATATGCTGCTTCAAAACATGTTGCAGATCAGAATCAAGAACAACAAGATAATTTAGAAGTCGCCTTGCGGAACTGGCAGAGCTCCGAATTCTGTGGTGTGAATGGCCAAGACCGGCAAGATTCTCCTATTTCAGCTAATACCAGGTCTAAAAAATGAGCTATGGATCTAGGACAGCAAGCTGGAAGTGCATAGTAGCAACCTACGGTTAGTACTGAGCCTGTTTCAGCAAAAGTTAACGCTGCCACTCAGCCTAAAATGCAGATTCTGCAAAGGGGGCAGGAAATACCTGACAAGGAGCTGTCAAAAATGCATCCTCAGCCTGCGTAGAAGCAAAATGAAGCTCCTGTTACAAAAAAAAAGCAGAAGGTAAATGTTTCATCCTTCAATATCATTGAGCATCTTAAGAAAACTACTGTCAATATGTCGATATTAGACGCTCTACAGCTTCCAGGACATAAAAGCTTACTGCAGGATGCATTAGCTGAATTGTCTATTTCTGACAACACCAATCAAGGAGTTGCGAAGGTTGTGTTGGCTAATGACTTGGAAGAGAAAAGTGGGCAGAAGGAAAAAGAGGTAAAACCCCCTCCATTTTACTTAAGTCTAATCATAGGTGATAAAATCATGCATAATTGTATGGTCGACTCTGGTGCCAATAGTTCAGTCATGCCTAAAAGTTTAGCCGACAAATTAGGTCTTGTTTATGAGCCTAACCCTCAAAAAGGCGTAGTCCAATTAGATGGGTCTGTTGTTAAGACTGCCGGAATAATAAGAAAATTTAGCTCTTACCTTGCATGCATCCCCGAGTTTCGCTATTCACCAAGATATTCATGTTATTGACTTACTGCCGCACTTTTCCATTTGTTTATCACATGATTTTACAGCCAAGTTGGGTGGGTTTTTGTCTTCCGATTGGTCTCATCTATTTTTTAGAATAAGGTATGGTACAAAAGTGACCATTAAGTCTGAGCCTCTCGCCAAAGACCATATCGAACCATACTCCCTGAGCCCTATAAACGCCAATCTCTACGCCACCTCTGCAATAGAGGAGCAAACCATGACCTCAAACTGTGGCACCCAGGGAGACTACATCAGTCTTGATGAATGGGTAGCCGAAGATCACGAGCTTGATCTATTCTAGAACACAGATGAGGTAGGTCTAGGAGTTTATATGATTCACAAGTCTGATTGCGACATGCCTAATCTTTGCAAAGAGGATGGACTGTCTATAGGAAAATATAGTGAGTTGTGGAAAATTTATTTTGATGGTTCGAGGAGCAGTGTTGGTGCCGGAGGTGGAGCTATGCTGATATCGCCCGAAGGAGATAAGTATTATTCAGCCTTCAAATTTTCTTTCAGCTGTTCAAATAATACAGTTGAGTATGAAGCATTGGTACATGGCCTTGAGTGGGCCCCGCAAGCGAGGTATTACATGCTTGCAAGTTTATGGAGATTCAGAATTGATTGTGAATCAGGTTAGAAATTTAAATGCTGCAAAAAATGATTTACTTAAGAAATACAAGCACCGTGTATGGGATTTGATGGAAGATTTTAATGCTTTTAATATCTTGTCGATTCCTCAGAATCAAAATAAGCATGCTGATAGGCTCGCTACCTTAGGAGCCCAGTTTGATATTCCCAAAGAGATTCATAAAATAGAAGCACGTCAATACGTGAAGATAGTGGTCAGACCTTCTTTACCTAACAATAACGTGAGCTGGCAGGTTTTTGACAGCGATGAGCAAATCGTGAATTTTCTCATTGCTGAAGCTGAGTTCACAGATGGAAATCAGCAAAAGTGGCAGCATTAATATGAAGACCAGATCATACAATTAAAGACCAATAAGCTGCCGAAAGGTTTGGTGACATTAGAATCTATCTTTAATTCAGATGATCAAGTTTGGAAGGACAAATGCAACTTAACAGTTAAAGAAGAACATTATTCAGCTATTGAAATTTTCAAAGGAAAGCTTCTCCAGTTGGGTAAGGTGTTTAGTCAAGAGGAACAACAAGCTTTCATTCTGTTATGTCAAAAATATAGTGATGTTTTTTCTTGGGAATACAAAGATTTAAGAGGTTTTAACCCTGATTTAGCACAACATACCATCGAGCTTGAGCCCGATGCAAAGCCAGTAAGGCAGAAGCAAATACCATTTAATCCTAAGTTGGAACACCTCATGAAGGCTGAACTGAATAAGCTAGTTGAAAGCAGTATCATTTTTCCTATCAAGCATACCTCTTGGGTGTCAAATTTAGTACCAATCAGGAAGAAGAGTGGAGAAATCAGACTTTGTGTTGATTTTCGGGATCTGAATAGAGCGTCTTTGAAAGACCATTACCCACTCCCTTCTATGGAGCAAATTTTATAGGTGGTTTATGGTTCTGACAGATTTTCCTTGTTAGATGGCTACTCAGGTTATAACCAGATTCTGGTTAAACAAGAGGATTAGTTTAAGACAACATTCACAACCAAGTGGGGCACGATGGCCTACAAGAAGATGCCTTTCGGCTTATTAAATGTTGGAGCAACGTTCCAGCGTGCTATGGATATGGCCTTTCACGGCCTTATGAACAAGTTTGTTCTAGTATATTTAGATGATATTACTATTTTTTCCAGAAATGCTAATGAACACTTGAATCACTTGGAACAGATTTTTTAGAGATGTAGAGAGTTCAGAGTATCTCTCAATCCGAAGAAGTGTATATTTTCAGTACACGAGGGAAAGTTGCTGGGGCACATTGTCTCAAAGCAAGGTATTTCAATTGATCTTGAAAGAGTTTCTGCAATCCTCGAATTGCCATTGCCAGCCCATAAGAAAGGCTTGCAAAGCTTTCTTGGGCGAATAAATTTTGTAAGGAGGTTTATACCAAATATCGCAGCTTTGCTGCAACCTCTCACTTCTATGCTGAAGAAGAACATGCCATTCAGTTGGACCAAGGAAGGCAAGAGGAGCTTTGAGTAGATCAAAGAGGCGCTTGTAGCCGCTCCTACTCTCATTAATCCAAACTTTGACAAAGATTTCATTCTGTATGCTTTCAAAGGAGTGGATACAGTTTCAGCCATGTTATGCCAGCAAAACGAGGAAGGCTTAGAACAGCCTATTGCATTTTTTAGCCAAGTTCTGCACGATTATGAGGTAAAGTACTCTTTTGTGGAGAAACATGTTTTTGCTATTGTAAGAAGTTTGAAGAAATTTAGACACATGTTGTCCAACAACAAGGTTCATTTATTAATGGCTCATTCAACTGTCAAGGATTTTCTGCTTAATAAAGATATTAATGATAAGCGTGCTGGTTGGATCACTAAAGTAATGGAGTTCGATGTTGATATAAAAGTAACCAAGCTCGTTAGAGGCAAAGGTTTGTGCGAGAAAATTGTTGGAAGTAAAAACAACAGTTAGAAGAGGCTACAAATACATAAACATTATTAAATAATGATGTCTTAACTGCTGTTCAAGCACCTCTTGTTACATGGTTGCAGCAGATGATACATTATCTGCAAACTGGCGAATGCCCCGAAGGCTTAGATAGAGCAAAAAGAAGGTACTATAGATTACAGGCCATCCCTTATGTAGTTATTGATGGCGTTCTCTATAGAAGAGATTTCCAAGGTGTTTTGTTACGTTGCATTCAGCCTGATCAAGTTGACAAGCTGCTGGCAGAGTTTCATGATGGACCTTTTGGAGGTCACTTTGCTGCAAGAACAATAGTTTTGAAAATTACGAGAGCTGGTTATTATTGGCCAGATCTATTTAAAGATGCTATTGCATGGGTCAGAAAATGTGAGAAATGTGCATTATTTGCTGGTAAACAGAGGCTTGCACCGCTGCCCCTACACCCGATTCAGGTAGAACAACCCTTTGCTAAATGGGGCTTGGATTTCATCGGCCCTATAAACCCGCCTTCGAGTGCAGGTCATAAGTGGATTCTTACTGCCATAGATTATTTTACAAAGTGGACCGAAGCTGTTGCTTTAAAGGAAGCAAATGAGACTTCAGTGCTTAATTTTTATCAAGATCTCATCTCGAGATTTGGTGTCCCAGATTCAATCATTTCAGATAACGGTTTAGCTTTCATCGGATTATAGATTTCAGATTGGTCTGTCAGAAATAACATCTATCTGAACACTTCATCAAATTATTATCCGCAAGGTAATGGCCAAGCGGAATCCACAAATAAGAATCTGATTCGGATAATCAAGAAGACTGTTGAAGATAACCAGAGAACGTGGCATGAAAAGCTGAAGCTAGCCCTTTGGGCTGACAGAATAACTCCTAAAAGAGCCACTGGTTGTTCACCTATTGTTTTGACTTATGGCAGAGAGGCTAAGTTGCCTATTTCAATTGAATTACCAACATTGAGTTATGTTAAAGAACTGGAGTTGCTAAATAAACAACCTCTTGAAGTGAGGTTTGCACAGCTGGTTGAGCTCGAAGAAACCAGAAAAGAAGCTCTGAGACTGCTAGAAATACATCAAGCACAAATGAAAAATACTTTTGACAAGAGGACGAAGCCTCATGATTTCATTGTTGCAGATCTAGTCTTCAGGTGGAATAAATTTAAAAGTAGACCTAGATGACATTCCAAGTTCGATGCAATATGGGATGAGCCTTATGTGATTACGGAATGTAAAGAACATAACGCATTCCAACTTTCCAAGATGACTGGTGAGGTGCTGTCTATCCCAGTGAATGGGATCCACCTCAAACACTGCCTTTGACATAAGTTATCTCACTGTTAGGTAGAGTAGTTTACAAATAAGTGTGTTTCACACATTTCATTTCAGTAGTTTGCTTTCTCTAAGCGCTATTGTGCATTGTTTTGTTGGCCACTAGGGCCTGTTAGTTTCCTTTCAGTTTTGTTTCGTTTTCTTGCTGCTGTTTGGAGTGTTGTTATTCATGTTTTTTGAGTTCACAAGAAGGGGCAGATTTGACTCCACGCCCAACGAATTGTTTTAAAGGCCACTGATCTATGCTTAGCAGGCAAGCATATAACGAAAATTGCCAAAATGTTACATATTTTTCACCTCAGCTCAAATGGAGGAGCTGGCTAATTGTTATTTAACGTCTAAGTGGAATTGCAGTGTCATGTTCGAATGCGGTTTCACATCATTATCATTATGCATTGAATATCAGTTATTCATTTTAGTGAGGTGGAGTTGCAGAGTGCCATTTAGAAGTTGCAGATTTAAAAGAAAGACAGAATTGAGTACACGTGCAAAATAGCATTTCAGATGCTTTTATTCATTTCAAAAAGAACTCATATTTTTACAAGGCTTCATTTGATTTCACAATCAGAATAGTATTACAACATTCAATAAAATGCATTTTCTTTTCAACTGAAAAGTAGAATTGAAATCAAATATCCACACAAGATGTGGATGTAACTGTAACTATGACAACACATTTCTAATAATATGTTGCACTACTGAACATGTGAAAGGAAAAACACATAAGTGGCAACATAGTCATCATTGCCTGATTATCGATGCTTGATGTTGAATGGTGTACCTCGTCGTCTCGAGCTTCATCGACCTGTAAGAGGAAAAGAGGGGTGTTAGTGGCTCCGACTATGATGTAACCTATATGATGCACCGACAATAGTACAACATACTATTAGTAATGCATTGAAATAATCAATCAAATGCAGTATGAAAGAAGTGAGTTGAAGGAGAAGTATCAACATCATAATCAACATGTTCTATTTTTTATGCTAACACAGTTTGTTTCCTTGTGCAAGTATAGGTAAAGTCATGAAGTTGAACATTATTCGAAGACCAAGCATGTGGTGTAAAACGAGCTCCCACAAAGGTATAGCCCGGCATGCTACCCTATGCATTAAATGGGTTGTTTTTGAAAGATATTTCATTATATACATCAAACTAAATGAAATACATCTGAAAGAGTAAAACAAAGTTATCCATCAAGTAACGAAACCAACTATGCATTCATAATGATCAACATTTCTTTCTGAAGGCTACAGGTGAACAGTGAGATTAGTTCACTTAAGGAATTTAACAGAATGCATTTGCATCAGAAATTGTTGAATTACTTCATTTTTTGTGCTGATCATAATCATATGTCATGTGAGTTTCAATTCATTATCTCTCTTTTGAATAGTGAACAGGCATACATATGCCTTAATGTTTTGTTCTAATTTTCATCATCAAAGAGAACAGTTTTTGAGAGCAATTTGTGCAGTGAAATATAAAAATGCATGAAGAGTGTCATGTTGCTCATAAGAACAGACACAGACAGTGCATTTGAGTATCAAATGATACTGAGTTACCAGTTAGATATGAACCAGTGAGTAATGGAGGTGGTACTGATGCAATGTCGTAGTCCGAGAGCAAAAAGGTAAAGCCTCTATAGAATTCAAATGTAGAAAATGAAAGATACTGTGTTAGAGTTTAGTACTGGTTATTAGGAGCTACAGCAAGAAAGTGAATTCATTCTGGTTGGGATGGTGCCTTAGATAGGTTCGTGTATCTATGATTAGTAGAGGACAACAATCAAATGTGATATACTTTCAGTTTGTTTTCAGTGAGCTACAAGTGTCAAGTAAGACAACACTTGTAATAGGTCAAGCCATGAATTAGATACAACAAATGTCCAGGATTGTAATCATTTTTAGATTACTCAGTCAAGGTCTTGAAAAAATAGTGAGGTAAAGTTTCTGTCATATCTACAAGATGAGCACAGAATGCAATAGGGGACCATAATGGAATTTTCAGTTTTAAGCTTCATATGTATATGAGATTCCAGAATGTGCATTCAAGACAGATCTTTCAGATTCTTAGTACCTGGAGAGTACTCTCAGAATGAGTATTGGATTTTCATTTTAAGGATAGTCTACAGCTCTATGTCGATGACAGTTCTGTGATTTGAGCTCAGGTGTTATAACTGTCAAAGAGAGCTACAAAAATGTCAAAACAGAATACCTAGTAATATGGGCCAATGAATATAAACAAGCACACAAATTCTTGTTGTTTCATCATGTTCTTGTATAATTCTAAAGGCATATTTAAAAAAGCAATAGTGATGCAATGAGTTGCTTTATTTTGAGACACACAGAATGCAGGGAGGTTAAAATAAAGACAAATATCCAAGGCATCTTTTGTTTTAGAAGTAGATGCAAAATATCACTGGTTTTCTGAGCAAAAATCTTGGAGAAAACGCAAGCAAATATACAGTTTTAGCACCATTTCAAGCAAGTATGGGAGGTCGAGTTCTGTCAGAAATTAAGAATTTATGCTTTTGTTTTGAAAATCTCCAAACCCATGATAGTATTTTGTTTCAGAAGTTCAGGATAAAGTTCCGGTTCTGGGTAGAGTACATATCCATAAATGAGTTTACAGTTTCTAATTTTAAGATACCCACATGTGAATTCTGTTTCAAAAGTGCAGAAAACAATAATAAATATTTTCAGTATAGCCTTTTTATCTGCAAGAGGTCTCCCCAAAAACACATTGTCTTGGTGACTAGGAAGCATGAAGAGTTTCGGCAAGACACAGGCTCTCTATAAGAAGTCTCCCCGAAAGTAGTATGTCTTGGCGACAAGAGTGAAAGCATGAGGTTTCGGCATGACACAAGCTCTCAAACTGATGGTCGAGCTTTAGAAGGACAGAAAAAATGATAATCTACAATACCCATATGGGTTTTATTTTAAATAGCAGTTTAAATACAAAATATGCAAATCTGTGTATTGATTCGAGCCTCAAAGTAGAAGGAATTCAGTTCTCATATGATTTTCATAATAGCCACAAAAGAGATAGTAGGGAAAAGCAGTACGACTACAAGTATGCAGAATTCTGTGATATATCGAGCTCAAGAAAGAAGAAAAATGCAGTTTAGTTTCCAATTTTTAATACCCACATGTGGGTCTATTCATAAAATACAGAAAATGCAGTTTTCTTAAAAAATTTCGAGTACCCATCTTTAGTTTAGCTTCAAGTGCAAAGGAGATAGTTACAGAAATACCCATGTAAGATCTTGATTTAAAAGGCAAGAATATTCAACAAATGTGAGCTCCCAGATTTTAGTCGAAATACAGAAGGAGGGTGATGCAGATTTATTAAAATTTCTTTAATACCCATATGCAAAAATGTTATTAAAAAGACACAATAGTAAGTTTTTCTGTTCTGGGTCAAGCCCCAAAGTCAAGAGTTTATTTCTTATAGTGCTCTTTTGGCATGGCCTAAACATGGCCAGAGGTTCATGAAATAAGGAGAGCATTTTAGGGTTTCTACAGAACAAAAAGAGTTATCGGTTTGTATTTCTGATGGAGCTTCTAGCCGCGGCTAAAGTTGCAAATGGCTTCCAAATGCAGGGGTTTGAGTTCTCAAGTAATGGCCGAGCTCTCATAGAAGAATAGAGTGCTACAATGATAGATGTGAACACAGAAAAGCAGAGAAGTGATGACATTAGAGTGTGTTAGCCACGGCTTTGAGGCCGAAATGAGCAGAATACGAAGCCATAAAGTCTAAGAACACAAAGCTTACCTCTGCACAGTAAAGAACCAGAGCACAAGTCGAAGCTTTCATGAAGTGGACAATAGAGGTCGAGCTCGAACTCATGATAGCATGGAGAAATCAAGGTAAGTGAAAGTCATAAATGAATAGGCCGCGCCCTTGGGGTTTTTGATATTCGAAATAATGAAGTAGAAGAGTTATTTTTCCATGTAAGGAGGCTCACCCACTAAAGGAAACTTAGTTATCTGAAGCATGAAGTGGGTTACTGAAGCACACGAGCTCGAATTCGACACCATCATGGCGGCAGATTTCTTTCAGACAGAGTTCCTCTCTTCTCAAGTCACGGGTGAAATGAATGATAATTAGGGTTTGACCCTATTTCCTCATGCCTAATTCGAATATCATCATCATCCAGAATGTTCAGTTTTGAGCATATGTCAAAATCCAAGGTGGGGTTGAAATTTTAAGTTTATGACTTATGTTTTCCAAAATCTAAGTTTAATATGTTTAGAGGCCGAATTTCTTATGCCTAGGGTTGTATCTAGGGACTTTAGGATTTGAGCTAAAGTTATCTTGTGCCTTAGGAAAAACGAGTTGGAGACTTGAGCATCTTAATGTTATTGTTTTAAATGAAGAGGCAATGAGATAAGATTTATTAATGCCTTATGCTTAGTGCCATATTTTTAGGGTTTCTCATTTTAATTGGTTTTGTGAGAAATCAATGAGAATTTTTGTTAAGAGGAAGATTATGTAATGTGTTTTTATGATTTTTGAGGAAAAATCAATTATTGTAATGGAGGGATAAACAATTTTATTTTTGCAAAAGATTTCCGATCTTTGAGTTGCAAAAATAGACAATTGTAAAAATCTGCATCTTGTAAAAGTAGAAGCATAAAAGCAATATTCTATAAGTTGCTTTATGTTTTCTTGCTATTTTTAGCAGATCTTTGACTGACTCTTCTTCTTGGTCGGATTTCAGACTTGTCTTGGAGAGATAAGGTGTTTTTTGTGCTTTTAAAGTAGATTTGGCCTATTTTTAGAGGCTTGACAGGTTCATCATAAAAGCATTGTGCTTTTTTATGCTTTTAAGTAGTTTTTTGAGTTTGTTTGAAGCCTTTTTTCCTTGAGCTTTTTCTGAGCTCGGATTAGGGTTTCCTTGAGAGTTCTTTTGATAGATTTAGTCTTTCAACTCTCCATTCTCAGCAGTTCAGATCAGAGTTTCTTGCCCTTACTCATTTTGGGGAGCTTGTAAACCTTTTGATACTCAGTTTGGACAGATTGACACTCTTCCGGTTTTAATAGAGCAACAAATTTCTCCTTATTTTGTCTCAAATTTGTAATGGAAATCTGATATACTTGTGTTTTCAAATTGGAATCCTTTTATGTCTTGCTGTTATAGGTTGTGTTTCAGAATTACATGTTTCAGGTTGCTTGTTGTATTTGTTTTCCAGATCTTCATGCAAATCACTGATGGGATATGTGCCAATGAGATTGTGAGGATTACTGCAATAGAGAAGTTGTTATGAATGGCCAGGTCTGAATTCTTATAAGTTTGGTGAATCATCTTTTAGAAATAGGTTTTTATGTTTAGTTATTCTTCATCCCTTTCCTCAGAAGCTGTTTTAGAATAGAATTCATCATTCGGAGAACCAACTCACTCTGGAGATTCCTCTTTCGCGTAAGATCACCCTCATCTGAAAGAGGTTTCCATGTTTGATAGTTTCTTGAATCTGCATTGGCGGGGTGCAAAACTATTGATAACGGGTTCTAAACAAAATTTTTCCATATCATACGAAACAAAACCCTGACCTCCATGTAGTTCATTTGATAGAAATGGATAGAAAATTTCACACACCTGCAAGGGTTCCTCGGCGGGCGTGTCTTCTGGATTCCGGTAATGAATCGGCGGTTCTATTTTTCATACGTGAGGATCTTCTATGGGGTGGAATGAGGTCTCCTATTCTGGATAGTGGAGTAGGGGATTTATTTGACATGATGCGTGAGACCATTGCATAGCAGGGGAGACCTCGTCTTGCTGATAGAAAGTATCTTGATAAAAAAATAGGAAACAGATGATGTCAGCCCCGGAACTAGAAGACATGTCCGACTGATAGACCGATAAGGTGGGGGCAGTCAGTTCCATTTTCTGTAATGTGGTAAGAGTCATACAGGTAATGCTATGTTAGGCTAGGGAACTCTTCTTGGAGGTTCTAAATGATTTGCCTCTTTTTTATAAGACTGTGTTGGTAGTGCCACCTGAATCATAGTTGTTTGGTGGGATTCCAAACCTAGACAATGAGGTGCAGTTGTGGACATCTCATAGAGAGAAGCTACAAGCTACCATGATGATTTTTCTAAGGGAATTTATATCAGATTCTTGCTTAACATGGCTTAAGACATGTGCAGATGATATTCTCTCTGCAGATAGGCTTGGGGGAAAGTATTTGCTTGATCTTGTGAAAAGTGGCAAGGAACTTGCAGAGAATGAGACATTGATTAGAGAAACATTAGATAGTTTGGATGCATTTGAAGGGAGCTTGGAGTGGCTAAAAATGGTTTTTGGTTCAAATGTCGAGTTTCCATGCCAATGTGTGTGTGAGATTGTTTTGAAACACTCAAAGAGTCTATGAGATGAACTTTTTGAAAGCCTGTTTGTTAGTGGGATGAAAAAAATAATAGCTGATGGATTTGCAGATCTGCGTGAGAGAGTTAAGGTTGGTAAATTCCTTGAAGCCATAGTTACATCTCTGGAAAGTTACAAAGATGTTGAAACCCATTTACACAAATTAACTACTAGTGAGGGCTCGCTTGTCAAGAGAGGGGACCTAAAAAGTGTCAATTTACTCGGGTTGAGTTTTAGATTTATGATGACAAATGATGAAGACTGGTTTGGTCACCTTAATGGTTATTTTGGAATTGAGGTTAGTCAAATAAAAGATACCATAGATGAGGGGTCCAAGAATATTCTGGAAGACCTCCTAAGTTCTCTTCATGCACATAAATCTCCTTCAAGGATAAATGATTTATCACCTTATTTGCAAGAGCAATGCTTCCATTTTATCTCAACATTGATTGTTGAGATTGAAGAACATCTTGCACATCTTTCAGAAGCTCTCTATCAAGAAATGAAAAATGAGGAGATGCCAAAAAAAATAAACAAGGAGACACTAGAACCGACAGTTATAGTGGAAAGGGCACTTTTCTTAGGAAGGCTTTTAGTTGTTCTCAATTTTCATTCAACTTCCCTTCCACTAGTTCTTGGCTTGTCTCAGCTCTGGTTTGTCGAGAACAAAGCTTCAGTTTGAGGGAAAGGATCTTCAACTTTCAAATATTCCAGTACTGATTTTGATTACCCTCTTCTAGATAGTTCTGGAAGATAAATACTAATGAGAGGGGTTGGTTTGAAGCCTGGATCACAGGATAAAAATAATAGCACCAAATTGAATAAACTGAGAAGAACTATGCACAATCTTTGTGTTGGAGCTCATAGCATGCTGATATTGTGGATAACTGAAGAGATTTCAGGCATTCTCACAAGAGATCTAAGGGAGGATGATTCTTTATCCATGACAACTCCTTTGAAGGCCTACATTCTCATTTGCATTGCATATTTTGCTTGTTCTGGCTTATGGAGTTAGTTTCATTTCCATGAATCATCTAATCACTGATCTCTTCTTGTAGTTTTCATGAGATTTCTTCTAGTTCTGATTTAAGTCATCATGGTTTATAGCTGGATATATTAATAACCAAATGAGAATAAAGCATCTAGAGTAAAGAGCTACATTTGATTCTTTCAGTCATTTCAAACTCTTTATTGCCCAATAAATGGAAAAGACTAACATGTGCCCTTTCAACCCTTCCAGTCCATATTAATCATGGAGATGTAATCTATAAGTATGCAAAAAAGTATCAAAGGGGAGCCAAAAAGTTAGATATTTTCATAGGGCCTATGAATCAGCTCTTGTTGTTGGCGTCATTTGGGAACTCCTATTTTTGGGAATTTAGTAAGAGTTCTCAAACAAAGTAGGATGATATCTACTATACAACTGAACTACTATTCCACTGCACTGTAAACATTAAATCCCTACCATCCCTGCACTCCTTTCATTGTACTCTACATGGTTGATACAAGAAGAGCCACTTTTCACTTTATTATTGTTCATCCTTTTTCTTTACGTGCTACTGTATTTTTTACACTCAACTTCAAAAGTGATTTGCATGCCCCCTCAGAAAGTGGAAGCTAATTTTAAGAGTTCAAATTCTAAAATTTGTATAAACAACTCAATCTACATGTCCCTTAATATCATTTTTATAGATAAAAGTAAATTCTCCTGTGAACTATGCAATTTGATAGTGGGAACTTCGAAAAGAAAAGATCACTTTTAACATCTCATGACGGAAAATAAAAGAATAAACAGATCTCAATTCCAAGTTCTCTATATAAATCCTTAACTTTTGCAACACAAGATGGATCTGCTTTTCCATAATTAGCCTAAAAAAGAAGATAATCATTGTTAGTCAACAAGCAGCTAGTAAAATGGATCATATGGATCATATGGCCTGACTGCGTACAAATTTGAAAAGTAAAATTAACTGAAACCATGGAAAGTGACTTACCACAACATTTTGCACAAATCGTGTTCGATGCGGAAAAATTAACCTTGATGTGCTAAGCACTCCTCTCTAAAATTATATTATAAATTGATACAATTAGTGGTCTAGTTGCCCTAACTTATTGTCTATAAACCTTGATGTATTTTTCTTCTTTTCTTATTGGCATTCATACTTTGGCTTCTCAATACTCAAAGTGTGAAAAAATGCAAAGAAAAAAGCCTAAGAGATGCTTATCTTTACCATCAATGCAAGCAATTGCTAATTGAGATTTGACCAAGCTCTTTCACATCGACACCAGTTGGAAATTTAAGAGCCTTGTAATTTTCAATGTGAGGAAACTTCCCAATACCCTGAATGATAAATAGAGAGCTCTAATTAAGCAGCTACAACCATCATGGAATCTATGATCCCAATATACAACACTAAAGACAAAACTCATCATAGGCTATGAGAAGAAAATATTGCTTAATGTACCATGTAAGCATACATAATAGGATTTACCTCTCTCGGAAGACTGCTAGTTTCCCTTTCAAGTTGAATCACCCGATCCTCTCCTATAAAAAAAAGGGAATCGTAAGTCTTTAGGTAGTTAAGAGAATATTTAAATAAGGTTTGATCTGACTCATGCATTCAGATCACTGCAACCTGAGACATCAAGCACTCACGCATTCAGAACTCATGCATCAAGTCATTGCAACCTGAGACATCAAATACCTCCAATCTAGTGTTCATAGATTATCTGTTATCACATATGAAGAATGCAAGTGTTCATAGATTATTTGTTATCCATTTTGGTGGGCTACTTTGACTTTCACTTCTCCATTTTAGTGGGATGAAGGTTTTAGAGTATGTTTATTAAATTGAAAATTTTAGTGGGCTACCTTGAAAATACTCCAATATTTTAGCAGACTATGCTTGTAGGTTTTAGAGTATGTTTATTAAAATGAAAATTATGACAAGATTTTAATAATGAGCAAATTTTGATTTTTAATTTTTCCTTCTCCTTAACATTTATGCTATAGTGTAATTTTTTATAATTAAATTATAACATAAATGCTAGTGCAATTTTTCAATTCTTTAATTATTTTTATTGTATAGTCTTTTTAAATTTAAATTTTCAAAATTTCAAATTTTTATCCTTTGTTTAATATTTTTCAATTGGCTTAAATTTATTCAACTTGGTTTTTATTCTCTTTTTTGTCTCTCTTTTCTTATCTATTGTCTTTTCTTCCCCCTTTTTTCTTAAGTTGTGTTGTATTTTCTATGTCCTTGTTTTTCTTCCTTTTAATTGGTTTCATTAATTTGTTACTTCTTTGTCTCCATGTTGTTCTTTATTTATCTTAATTTTTAAATATTATTTTTCTTGTCTTCTTTGATCTTAATTTGTACAGCCTTCCCTTCTCCCTCCTTTCTCCTTCCCCTATGGTTTTCCTATTTAAGTTGTTCTTGGTCTACAACAAAATACTTTTCTCCTTGAGCTCTTTCATCTTGATGATGGATCACATAGTGTGATCTAAAACGTTGATGCAAAAAACTCTAATGCAATCTAATCCAAAAACGTATGCAAGATTAATTGATATGGATTGTGGAAACCTGATCTCATTAACATTTTGACATGTTAAATATATATATAAAATTATTACTAGCAATTGCACCTTGGCATGCAATAGGTACGCCGAAGAGGCATGAAAGGTCAATTAGAGAAAATTTTGGTGTATTTTTTCAAACATATGTGTAGTACATGAGGTCAATTGGTAGGTAATTTAGCAAATGATGTTGTTTATGTAACAAAGGTCTCAATTGGCGGGCTATGATTGAAAATAAGGTCTTGACAAAGGTTTTAGAGTATGTTTATTAAAATGAAAATTATGTTCAAGATTTTAATAATGAGCACATTTATTTAGTTATTTATTTAGTCATTTTTATTTGTTTGATATTAGTCATTTATTTAGTAATTTTTATTTGTCTGATATTAGTCATTTATTTAGTCATTTAGTTGTGATTTTAACCGATGACCAAATTAGTCACTTATAAATGACCAAATTAGTCATTTATTTTCCAAATACTACTAGTGTTAGTCACATGACTAAATTTTTTAGTCATGTGACTAAAAGTTTTAGTCACGTAGTCATTTATTTTCCAAATTCTACTAGTGGTGGGAGAGGTTGTGAGAGGGTGTGGGAGAGAGTGGGAGAGGGTTGGAGAGAGTGGAAGAGCGGGAGATAGGGAGGGAGAGAGTGGGAGAGAGAGTGGGAGAGGGTGAGAGAGAGGGTGTGAGAGAGTGGGAGAGTATAGACAAAGAGATAAAATAGATTTATAAAAAAAACCAACTTTATGATAATGTGAGCACGTTTTTAAGAAGTAGAGACATAGCCATTCTAGGAAGAGATAATGCGCTCATGTTATAACACAAGAACATTATATCTTGCACTAAAAATGGTAAAAAACACAATATACCCATGATGTCGGCCTCCATTCTGCATATTCTCCTGGTTAAGTAGTGCTCAATTTTTTAGTGAATTAGGTAAGTGTCCATGCATTCTTAGATTCCACACCACCACCTTTTCGCAGTCTTTCCACCACAGCACACTTACGGTAGCAGAAATGTTTTTCATGTTGAAAGACATATAATATGTTCAATTTTGAATTCTAGTTTGAGGGGAACAGGCTTTGAATTTAAATTCAAATTGTTGAGGAGTTTAGGAAGAAGAGACAAAGGCATAATTAGGTAAAACTCCGAAATTTTGAAACTATGGTTTTTAGGCAAGTATTGCCACATTTGTTTCATTCTCTTGGCTTTGCTTTCTGGCTTTTGTTGTTTGCATATTCTATTATGGCTTGCTTTCATTTTTAATTGCTCTGATAATTTATAAGGGGATTTGGAGGTCGCTTTTGAGATTTAAGTCAGAATTGATGGGGAGTTTGAGGAAAGAAGAACCAAGGCTACATGGTGGGTAGAACTCCTCCGACAAACTCTGGTTTTAGGTGTATGCTTTATTTTATTTTTTTCATTCTCAATGGCTTGCTTTCATTTTTTGTTGTTTGTATATTCTATGTGTGATCATTTGTTTGTTTGTCATGTTTACAACCTTAGGTTGTCAATGGAAATTACTAAATTACACAATTCTATACACACTTTCCAATTACATTTTAAACCACATCTCTTTGAGGCATTTTTTTATTTAATTGACTTACTTTGTATTAACAAAGCTTTCATTGAGTATTTTGTCAAACAATTATACAAACTGGATTGATTACCTTGTCTGTATACCATTTCTTTTATGTCTCTAAAAAATTGGAATATACTCCTAATGTAGTAGGGGGAGGCCTGCAACACGCAAACACACAACTCCAATCTGCAAACACAATTTTCAATTTACATTTTCATCAGGACCTCTTCATTCAACATATTCACACTGTCCCTTGTAGCATATCAAAGTCACTCAATCGGGTATAATTCCACTCACACAACCTTTCAACTCACAACACAACACACATCAAGGACCCATTACAGAGTCTTTCAACATATCCAACAATCACCAATGCTTGTTTTGTACCAAATTGCACAAATCAGGTTTTTTATGCTTATAAGTGCCCAAGTTAGTCCACTTTTACAAAGGGACCACCTTCAAAACTTGTCCAAATCTCCTAAAACCTTGGGGCAGAAATTTATATCTGTCAAAACTTCAAATTACAGTGTTAGATTGCAGACATTCAATCATTTACCACCCAAACTATAAAACCCTCTCCCTAGGCTTAGAAACCCTAGGTTTTATTGAAAGTAGCACTTGCCAAACACTCCAAAACTTGACAACTATTCAAACAAGTCTAAAATACCCTACTCATGCTCAATCTAACATAAAATAACACTACCCAACTCAGAAACTCAATTTCACTAACCAAAACCTCATTTTTCTTAAGGAAATCTCAACATTTCCTCATTTGGTTTGATGCCCAATCCAAGGATCATCCTCCATTCAAGTTTCTCATGGAATTTGATAAATTTTCCCTCCTAAAACAAACCACTTCAACTTTGAAAACTAACATTTGAAAGAGGTGACCGTTGGTCTCCCTCTTTAATACACTTTTACAACCTTGGTGCAGAAGCATCTACACCTCATCCTCCTTATTTGATCATTTGATGGTAATTAGGAGGTTAATAGGTAGGTGGATGAGTCTTTGAGAATTTTTTGTTTTGAATAAGGTCAATCAAGACCACTAAGCATGTCTTAGGTTGAGTTTTTGAGTTTAGGTGTTAAAATGTGAAAAATGATGATCTTGCACTAAAGTATCTTTGTAGCCTTTGAAGGAAAGTTTTTGAATTTACATGTAAAGTGTGCAAGATTAGTGTTTTTTGGATGTAATAAGGCTCATTTCAATCCATTGGTGTGGTTTTAGTGAGTTATAGGTGTTAGGGGTGCAGACTTACAATATGAGTAATATTGTTGTTATATCATGTGTAAATGATGTAAAATTGGCCTTCAATGGTCATTAAGGGTTTGAAATTCAGTTGCAAGGTAGTTGGTCAGTGGGATGTGAAGAAGAAGCCTTTAAATTGCATGTAGACATGGAATGTAAGTTTTATTTGGAGTTTTTGAGAAGAAAATACATTTAAATCTCAAGTTTAGCAGCAATTTTCTATGTTTTCATGTTTTTTCCTAACCTGTAACTCATGCAAGGGACCCTATGATGTCTGATTTAAGTATAGGATGCATGATTTGAGTGCTAGGAAAGAAATAGGAGTAATAAACCTGCTGCTACAGTGAGTTTTGTGAACAAAAATGCATGTGAATGAGGGCTTAGGCCTAGGGTTTGGAAGAATCTCTATGGGAGGTCATGATTTTTTGAAATTTTAGGCATGTGCAGGGTTAATGTCCTTTGTTCAAGTTGGTTTTAAATTTTTGGAGGTTGTGGAAGTAGCATATTCAATAAACCCTCTTGAATAGTGCATAAAACAAGGGTTTTCAGGTTTGGCATGAATTTGTTTGTACCAGAGGAATCTAGTTGTGGTTTTGGAGGTTTGGGAACCTAAGAAATGTTTCCCCAAGGTTTCAAGGTCTTGTGATAAGTTTGAGGGAATGTTGCTTTGTAAATTAGGCCTAATCAACCTAATTAGGTCAACCTAGAAGGGGTGTTTTTGGGGATTTGGTCCAAAGGACTTGTACTTGAAATTGAGATATGTGTAATAAATCTGAAATGGGTGTCTAAAACCATGAATATTTTTTCTGGTGTTTTGGAGAACATTTGAGTTATTGGGAAAAAAACTGAATTTCCACTACTACTAGGGTTCAAGGGGTGAAAGTGTGAAATCTAACTTCTGATGATTGTCAAGCTTTGAGGGTTGTTTGGTTTGTTCAAATAGGTCATCTTAATCTTGTTAGATGCCTCTTAAAGGCATGTTGTCAAATTGGTTGTGATTGAGCCTCCCAGGTCTACATCAAACCCTTCACTATTTGTTAATTTCACAACTTAGCACTTTTTGCACATTTTGAAAATTCTACTACCTATTTAAACGATTTTGGTTTTCATCTCTATTTGTAAATTACCTCATCAGTAAAGCTACCTCATCACCTATGTTGTCTATTTATGAAGCCTTGAATGGCATATATATTTAATTTATTTTAAGGGATACATTTTTGAGGAACTAATATTCGTCTCATTACCATGCTACAGGTAAAATTATCCTCCATGTCGAAGAAACGAACAAAGGAAGAGTATGAAACCTTCAAAGAAAAAGAGAGAGAACAGGTGGTGACATATCATGAAAAGAAGAAATTGGAAACGATTGACGAAAACAAGCCAATTGAAGAGGAACCTCAACCGTCAAAAAGAGAAAAGAAATTGGCAGCACAAAGGGAATGAATGCGAAAGAGTCATGCTAGGACAAATGAAAATCTGAAGTAGTTGGAGACACACCCTCTGCAGAAGAATTGAATCTGAAGGGACACCATTAAGCACAAAGCAAATATGGAGGACACCATACACAAGTAGATATGATTTGTTTCATCCGCCATTATCTCAGGTTCAAGGGGCTACATCATCACTTGATTTGGCGAGAAAGGTATACCATCCATCCCATAAACAGAAAGATCAGGTCGCCTTCCTCAACTTCCGATCCGAAGGTACAATCCTATCCCTCAATTAAATATTGATGAAATTACTAATGTTGAGATGTATGTACCTAGAAGAAAACCACCTAGAATTTTGCGTAGAAAGCCAAAGTATTTGATTAATATTGATGAGGATATTTTGTAGCACATGGAAGGTAAGATTCCAAAATGCACTTGTAGAAGATATGCTAATAAGATTTGGAAAATATTATTTGAAAGGATAAATGAGACCGCAAGATGTCAACTATTCATTCAAATGATGTGGGGTTTAAAGTACAAAAACATCATGAAGACTCTTGGGTTGAGAACATTGAATGCATCAAGTGAAAACACTATTGTGAAGAAGCTAATGGATGCTTATGAGAGTGTGGGTAATACCTCATCAAAGGGATAGCAAATAATGTCACGTGATGTCATTACACATCAACTTTCAGCGAGCTATCAAACAAAGAGATCTAGATCTCATTCAAGGAGCAGGAAGTGAACAAATGGGAATTAGTGAAATTTTTTTATCAAAGCTATTTCAAAATGAAAAGTGTGAGGGGCTGCAGTTCAAATGAATATGGAGAATTCTGGGAAAGGCACCACACCAAGGTGAAAATTTGTTGAAGCATTGAGAGCACCTAATTGAAAGTATTGGAAGAATAGCTGAGCCATCCTCCAAATCCGAGGGATGTAAGTAGAGAAGAAGAAGGAGAAATGGAGTAGTGGAGACATTGAGCCACATCCAAAGCATTTTTTTGATACGACTCAAACCCAATTTTTTCATAAATTTCAACAAGATTATCCTCAAATTAGTATTTGTCAAAGATATTTTGAAATGATTAAACCTTTTTATGCCAACATAAATCACACACACACTAATTATTGTTGTAGACTACGTATTGAATTCTCTAACCATTATGATGTTTGTCGTTCTATATGTTTAGATTTGTATGCTAACAATGTTTTGGGATTGTGGTATAAAGCCTACAAAATCTTCAGAGAGTTCTATAATAAAAAAAATATGTCAAATAGAGGATGGCCAAATATTCTACAGGACAACATGCTTGGATGGTTCATGTGAGCATTGCAGTGGCTTGCAACGAATGCTAGTATGCCAACATATGGAAATCACAGATGAGGTGGGGCAAAAACTAGTAGATTTCGTGAAGTATAAAATAGTGGCATACGCTACAAAAGATGGATCTCAAGAAAAAAGGTGTGATTTGGTTATTGAGAAGATTCCAATGTATTAGTTTATGTCCATGTTTCATGAGAATCTAGTGTATGAGTATGCAAGGCATACCCATAGAGCCCGATGGCTGGACATGCAATTCAAGCTATGCAAGGACACCTTTCCAGTTGGTAGCATAGTATCAGTGGCTGGATTTGCAGAGAACTACACTCTATACCCACAATGTGAGGTACATTCATAGTATTACAACTCCACATAGGTTTCGATATTTGTGCACATAGCATTCATTCATGCAGCTGATAGTACAAAGGACCAAAGGAAGGTATTGAGGGAGTATCGCTTTTATATTAGTGATGATCACACACATTCTCCAAAGTTCATGCAAGGTTGCTTCCAGATGTTCTAGATGTTCTACAGTAATTTGGCTCGAAGGGGCATATCATACGGTCAGCATATAATATGGTCGGATAACCATGCAACACAATTCAAGAGCGCGTGCATGTTCTACTGGTTGTGCAGGATGCATCTCACTACATGTGTTCAACATATGTGGAACTTTTGTGAGGCTGGGCATGGAAAGGGGGATCATGATGGTGCAGGAGCATGCGTGAAAAGAGCATTAGCACAAGAAGAGTTAAAGTATAAAGACAATGCAAAGTTGACAGATGTAAGATCAATCGTCTAGTGGTGTAATGCTTCGATGGGTATAGGTAATGAAGGTACGTCTTCAGTTCATAGATTTTTTTGGTTGATGGATGATACTAACATTGCACCATATGAGGATTGTTGTACACTAACAAGATCGAGTGAGCTACACTCTTTCCTTAGCTCAAATGAAAGTTCATGGAGTATCGATACTCGTAAGATCGCATGCTTTTGTTCTTCATGTACAATGCAAGCCTAGAATGATTGTGAGTCAAGGGAGTGGGTTGAAAAATGGTTGAAAAGTTATCTTAGCCCACTTCACATGTATCACCCTCTAACGACATTGGAACTAACATAGATGGAATCATTAGTTGACTTTGACCACGTATCAGATATAGTTCAACTAGGTAATATATCTACTTGCTTAGTTTTTGAAATTCCATATTGTTATCTTACTTTGTACTATATTAAGTAGTATTGTTCATTTGAAGATGTACACTGGTCTTAGGGCATATTTATCTCACGATTATTGTGAATTGAGAGAATGAAGATTGTTCATGCTTGTCATTGTTTTGAGGCCAAAAAGAAATTGGAAGGCCTAGTTATAGATGGAGAAAACATCAAATACCCTACAAGCTCTGTTGTTGTTACTGGAACATGGCTTATAAGGTACCCACATAAGAGTGTTAAACATTGGTTATTTCAGGACTTTGACACGCATCGTACGATTCTTCATTACTCAAACCTTGTTTTGGCATCCAATGTTCATTTGACCAAATATGGGGGTAGACCTTTGAACAAGACCTTGTGGAAGGTCTGTGAGTCTGACCATGAGGCAATACTTGACACAATAAAGAGTAGAGCAGACCTGGATGGTTCATTCGATTAATTTGTAAGTGTATGCACAATGGTTCTTATTAATTTATATTTGTATCCACGTTAATTTTTTTGATGCCAATGCTATCATCTTATTTTACTTTGCATATCTATAAGTAACCTAGTAAACATTGATTGGTGTCCCCTTGCATAAAATGAAGATTTATGAGCCACCAAGAGAATCTCAGGTATAAAAGCAATGCAACATCCCTATTTTGATGATCTTGACAAATCTCAATTATGATTAAATAAGCCATTACAAAAGTGTGTGTGAAGCTTGGTGAGGGAATTTCAAGTTATTCATTTCAAGTTAACCTTATCATGAGCACCTATGATATAGAAATTATAAGAGCATCTTGAATTTCAAGATATTCTATTCATGATAGGTGTTGTGTGCAATAGGTATCTTGGAACTCCCAGTGAAGATGTATGGCTAGGAGTGACTAAGTTGAGAGACTTACATGCCTATCTATAATTTCCTTCATCTATTTTCATTTCATTTCCATTTTGGATGAGTTATTTCTTTTTATTCTTTTACTTTGCGTATTTGTAACTAAACTAGTAAAAAATGACTGGTCTCTCCTTGCAGAAAATGCTGATTTTGGAGCCATCGAAGAGAATATTAGCCAAAAAAGCAATGCAACATCCTTATTTTGATGATCTTGACAAATCTCAATTATGATTTGAAGCCATTATAAAAGAGTGTGTGAAGCTTTGCGAGGGAATCTCAAGTTTCTCATTTGAAGTTAACCTTTAAATGAGAACCTATAATGTAGACATTATAAGAGAATCTCGAATGTATGAGTGTCATTGTAAAATATCTATGAGAATAGAGTACCTAAGGCATTGTAATGAGATTTACTTGTAATGGCATTTACTGAAATAATGAAATTTGGTGTAGGGGCACCAAGGTTATTGAGCAAATTTGGTTCATGGAAGTCTTTTAAGTTAGTTTTGTGTTTTGAGTTTTGTCAATTGAATAAGGTTATAACACATCCACAATTGATTTATAATGTAATAAGTCATGTTAGTTACAAAAAGAACAATTAGGCATGATTGGAAAGATGTAGAACCATTTGTAAAGGCTATTTAAGTCAATATTTGAATTTGTATCCTTTTGAAGGAAAATCTTTGAATATGGTTGTAAATGTACTATTAGTGAGATTGAGATTGTTAACCTTCATAGAGTAGCAATATTTATGTTGATGAAATTTCCTTTAGATGCAACGATTCAAAGCACATCAACCATGTGGTACAAATGATTAAATCCTAGAGATGATCTGTAGCAATAAAAGAGTCTGAAAAGGAAGAGAGAGCTACACTGGTGACTCAAGAGAAACTTCAACTTTAAAAAAAAAAGTCAATTAGGCTGGTAGACGTGTGGATCAGGCCAACATTTGGTGGAAGAGGAAGAAAGATGACTGGAACTCTGGAGGACCACCATACTAGATTTCGGTATTCAACCATGAGAGTAGAAGAGAAGAAGGCGATATCATGTATCAAAACATTAAGCATGCATTCTTCCAATAATGAGAGAAAGGAGATGGAATTAGCAGCTTCCATTTTTCATTTGCATATCAAGGCATGGAACAAGAAGACTCCAGAATATGGAGTTTATGTGAGTATGGATGTGGTTAAAGACTAGGAGGGTAGAAGGTCAATGTGAATGTAGAATTGAGGAAGAACAACAAGAGAAAGGGATAGGAGAAAAATAAAAATCAATATAAGTTTGGATTTTTCAAAATTAAAGAGCTATGGGAGCAGCCTCATTTAAAATATTTTGAACTAGAGTTTGATATGTACTATTTAGAGAGCTTGGTTTTCATGGAGTTCCTTTCAAAGCCTTTGCTTTTGTTGTTCTTATGGTAAACTATTTGGTAGAGTTGGTGGAATTACCTTTCTTAGTAATCACTATTAGTGAGATTGAGATTGTTAACCTTGAGAGAGTAGGACTTGGGCAAAAGGAATTAGATATGGCTATTGCTTTCAAAGACTTCAAGTAGGATGTACTCTGTATTGACACCATTCCTCAATCTTCACTTGATGGCATCAAGGAATGGCTGAACTCCATGGTTATAAAGTATTATGAAAGCATAATGAACTTGTACTAGCGGCCAATTTTGAAGACTATTACTGATGATCCAAATAAATTTATTGAAGATGTTGGTTAGGAATTTTTGAATATGGAAGCTAGTGATTTTGATTTTGATAATTTGGAAGACTCAGATAAAGGATATGAACCATATAATGTAGAAGAGGAATTAGAATAACTCTTCATGTTGCAGGTACCGACTTTAATACCAACTACAATGGCAACATTGAAATTCCCTAGCAATATTTATGGAAAGGAAATTTCCTTTAGATGCAAGGATTCAAAGCACATCAACCATGCGGTATAGATGATTAAATCCTAGAGACGATTTGTAGCAATGAAAGAGTCTGAAAAGGAAGAGAGAGCTACATTGGTAATTCAGGAGAAACTTTAGCTTTCAAAAACAAATCCAATTAGGTTGGCAGACATGTGGATCAGGCCAACATTTGGTGGAAGAGGAAGAAAGATGACTGGAACTCTGGAGGCCCACCCTACTAGATTTTGATATTCAACCATGAGAGTAGAAGAGAGAGTTGATATCATGTATCAAAACATTAAGCATGCATTCTTCCAGCTAGCAGAGAAGGAGATGATTACTTTGCTTCATTTTCATTTGCATAACCATATTAAGGCGTGGGAACCAAGAAGACCAAGGATGTCGAGTTTTATGTGGAGGTAATGGATGTGGTCCAAACTTTAGGAGGGGAAAGAAGGTTAATGTATGATCCTGATGAAATTGAGGAAGAAAATGAAGAGAGGGATAGGAAAAATAAAATCAATACAGAGTTTCAAGGATTTGTCAAGTGAGTAAGAGAGCTATGGGAGTAGCCTCATCTAAAAGATTTTGAACTAGAGTTTGATATACCATTTAGAGAGATTGGTTTTCATGGAGTTCCTTTCAAAGCCTCTGATTTTATTGTTCCTATGGTAAACATGTATAATAACCTTCAATTCCTCGAAGGAGAGGTTGTTGGTTGATTAATAACCCATTTTTGATCAAGAAGAACGTTATTTTCTAGAAATTTACCAGTTTTTCTCACTTTTCTTGTTGTTGTATGGCTTGTACAAACACTAAGATGATCTAAAACCTATTGGATATTGTAGATTGATGAATTAGCTTTCATTTTCACCTATTTAGAGGTTCTAAATCTTTGTATAGTGAAAGTTATCTTGTTTTTATTGCAGCTACCTACTTTCACAGTGTTCTTGGATTGAAGGGTTTCATGATGTAATTCGACCCATTCCACTTTTTTTGCCTACTATAACTTGTGGAATGGGTCCTCTAACTTGTAAAATACATTCCTAACCTGTTTAGAATGTTGTGGAGTCAAGGTTGGGTGTTTGGGATGATGTTCTAGGGCTGTAGCAGTTTATTTTCATGATGAAAATGAGGGTTTCAAGTGGTGTTTTGAATAAATGTGGGAAGGAATATCCATGTAATGTATTATTCACCATGTGAAGGGTTTGGTAAGTGTGTTTGGTGCTTTGTTTGGGTATGGCAGGTGTGGGAGATAGGAGTTTCATTAAAACCCCAAGTATTTTGCTTAAAATAGAGGGTTTGGTGTATTAGGGGTCTAGAGGTCTTGGACCTAGAAAAAAATCATGGAATTGGAGGTTTTGACACATAACATATTGGTGTTTGAGGAGTTTGAGTGAAGATCTAGTGTTTAAAAGGTCGTATTTTTGTAAATAGGGCTAATTTAGTAGCCTTTATGGAAGGTGGTCTATTGGATCTTAATGATGGTACAAAGAAATATGGTATGATCTCTTGGGAATTTGTCTTAGGGTTTGTGTTAAAGCTTGATTGATGTTTGGTTGGCCATTGGATGACCTTCTCTAAAGGATAAGCCCATTTGATGAGATTTGGAGACTATAAGTTAGGCAAGGGTTTATTGAAAACCCATTCTTGAAACCTTCCCATAGCCAACCAAAGCCTAAAACACCTTCAAAAAGGTCTGCACAAGCTTAAAAGTTCAAGAGATATCGCTGCCCCCAAAGATTTATTCAAACCCTAGCAGTAAACCACCATTTTCCACTAAAAAATGCACCATTTGACATCTAGGGAATCACCTAAAAACCCTCTATTTGTCTCCCTTGAGCACAAAACTATGCATACATATTTTATAACCATAACTAAGCCTTTCCATCAAGTTATAGAAGCATACAGTGGGTGAAAGGCTTAATATGA
>VDFB02086957.1:0-26978 GCA_007258455.2 Sequoia sempervirens | reverse complement strand
CAAGTCTCAATGGAGCCTTTACATATATATTTTATGCGCTAGTTGCATTTGCAGTAATGTTGCATAGGGAGCCCTATCTATAATGAATCATATATTTTATCAAGTCTCATTGGAGCTTTTTTGGGGACCCATGGAAAACATTTCCATCCACTTTGATGGTATGCACTTACTTATTTATGATGAACTTAGATCTATTTTCTTAATTGATGGGGATCAAGTTCTTGAAACTTTTATGTTTCATTATTTTATTGAAGGCAATATGGTTTTTATACCATTATTAGGACTTTTGATATTGAATTTTTTTTTTACTAAGGCACTATGGTTTTTTAAAAACCATCTTTAGAACTAATTTTCAAAGTCCTTTATTATTAATCTTGATACAATTTCCCTTTACAATACAACAAATGATGTAGTGAGAGGAAACCTAGATCTATTATTGCTATGTCTATATATTGACATTTTATAATTTGGGCTATGCCTTTTTTCTATCTCATGGTTTCATTAGAAGTAAAAATGATCCACATTTATATATTAAGCATAGTGAAAATGATATTGTGATATGTTGATTTAATTATCACTTATAGTTCTAACATTTTGATTAGTGATGTTAAGTCTCAACTCATTCAACAATTTCAAATGAGTGATTTGGGCCTATTACATTATTTTTTGGGTATGCAAATTTGGAAAACACCTAAAGTGTTGGATTAGTTTCTAGATTTATGTCTAAACCACAACAAACTCATTTTAAAGTTGCAATTTTTTTTTTTAAGATATGTTAAAGGAACTCTTAATCTTGGTCTCTTTTATGATGCAAATTGTGATTTTTCTTTAAAAGGTTATACTAAGGTGATCCCAATGATGGGAGATCCACTTGTGGTTATTGTTTCTTTGTTGGATCAGGTGAAATCTCATGGAATAGTAAGAAACAACAATCTACTTATCTTTGTTCTACAAAAGCTGAATATAAAGGTTGTACTAATGCATCCAAAGAAGCATCATAGTTAAGAAGATTACTTGAAGGCTTGAGTCTACCTCAAAAGGATCCTACTCCTTTGTATTGTGATAATCAAAGTGTTACTACTTTGGCAAAGAATCCAATTTTTCATGCAAGGACCAAGCACATTTCTCTTCAACATCACTTCATTACAGAGAAAATTGAAGTCAAGCAAATTTCTCTTTTGTATTGTAAAGGTGAAGATCAAGTTGCAGATATTCTCACCTAAGCTCTTTGTAAAGATAAATTTCTCTTTAATTATAAAAATATTGGATTACAACCCATTAAAGGGTTTGATGTAACCTCCCCAAGTAAAGCTTAAGGGGGGATGTTAGAAGATTAATCTTTACTTGGTAAAGGTTATTCTTTAATTGTAATTATTTATTACCTTGTAGGAATATTCCAAAGGAATCCCTACAAGTCTTTTGTCTTTTTGTCATCTCACACGTGTGAGGATGGATTATTTTTAATTCCTTTATTAAGGAATATTTGTAACCACCTCCTTAAGAGGTGACACTTTAAACACACATAGATGAATAGTGGCATTCATTGAGTTGGGAGTTACATTTTAACTCCTTCTCACCTCTACTTATTATTGGAGTAAGCCTCCTCCTCATTCCCTTAAGACCATGCCAGCCGCGCTACAGCCTCTCTCAGAGTTCTTTAGAGCATTTTGGCTCCATCTATTAATATTATTGGGGTTTCTTTGTTTTTTTCCCTTTAACAAATCTCTTGTGTCTCCTCTTTGCTTTGGCAAGTTTTGGTTTGGCCATTTTCAATTTATTATTTGGTAAAATCTCTTTCCCTTTCCTGAAACAACTGCTTTATTATACCTACCGCTCTTTCATTTCCTTCGCCAATCATCAGTGTATGTCAAACTACTTTTCTCTAGCATCATGAATGTGCATCAAATCACATGTTTCAATTACTTTTTGGAGTTGGTAAATCCTATCATTGCATACGAAACCATAAAAAAATTCAATGGGAAGAAATTATATCCTGTTAACACAAGCGTCCAAAACTTTTTCACATGCATTACTAAAATTACAACCAACAAAGTTGGTTTATGAATTATGTTAGCTACAAAGCATCTCATAGCCAGTAGGCAGTGTCTTATACAAGAAGTGCAAAAGTTAGTGAGAGAAGTTTATAATCATTGATAAATGTTAAATAGTACAGGAAAAAAATTATAATAAGTACAAATGCAAAAAGGCAAGCGGTTAACAAGGAGCTTAGATGAATACATGTTTGTCAGATGAGAAACAAATATTTCAAAATAAAAAAACAAACTTACTACTGCAGAGCAGCAAAAGCAACCTAAACGGTGCTGCTTTACTCTTTGTATGGAAGAAAACAACATAGATGCATGTAGTAATTCTTGAATCGCCTTATTTAAATTTTAATATTTTATACATGCTGAAATAGCTGAAGCTCTTAACAGAAAGGAAAATTCAGTTTTAATTCTTAAAAAAGTATAGATAGCACAGCAGCAGTTATCTATTTTACAATACTTCAAAGTATTCATTTTAATAATTTAATTTTTTACAATATATTGTTATTTTTTGTTGCATCGTTTTCAAATTTCCTGAGTCAAGATGGATACATTCAGTGTTAATGCTGATTTTGATTTGGTGAATGAAACTGACGATGAATCAGTTGTGAGTAGCCAAACACAAACCACAAGCACAGCCACAAACAGTTCAACTGCAAGTGTATTGAAATCTGATTGCCCTTCAGAGTTGTTGGCGCAATATGCCAAAGGGCTATTTAACAAGAAAAATATTTTACAGCAATTTGCAACAATAACTGACACAATTATCTAATTCAGGTGTAAATGGAAATGCAGCATTTGCCTAGGGGGTCAGAATGGCAGCATGACAAGGACCAGTGCACACTTTTTGCATGCCACTGGTAAAGGAGTTGGGCCTTGTGAGAATGTCATGCCCATAATTTGTTTTTCAACCCAAACATAAGATAACCCAATAAGAATGTTCAATTACCATATTAGATGAGATATATTTAGGGAAAACACCCTTCATGTATTTGATGACATTAAGTTTATGATTCCATCATAAGTGTTCCCAGACAGTGCGAAGGATAGATACGATTTAGTTTAAGTATAAACTTTTTCTTTTTTTTTTTCCATCATGAAGACAAATTATTTAATCTAGATAAGATATAACATAAAAGAAAAGAATAAAAATTCTAGGGTAGTTGTTTGGAATCTTAAGAAATAAACTAAGTCACAAGTGAGAGATAGAAATAGCAGGCTAGAGAAGTAGGGTAAATATACTAAATAATAATAATAATAAATTTACATGTTATTAAAAAGAAAAGACAAACCTTCTATATTGGAAAAAAATTTAAATTGACCACTTAGAATTATAATGTTTACCCTTAAAGATGTAGAAGAAAGCAATACATACTAGACAGAATAAATTTAATGCATGAGTTTACTTGTGTAGACTATTATCAAAAGTTGAAATGGAAACTGTTAATTTGGTATACTCATGCAGGGGGGTGAACATTAAGACGGTAGTACAATACCTTTTTTTAATGTTATTGACACATATATTTTATCTTTTGAATGAATTAGATTACACTACAATGATTTAAATTACACTCCAATAAATTCATATTCATATTCATATATATATATATATATATATCTTAAAACAAAATTAATATATATATATATATTTAAAAAATATATATTTTTAAATATATATTTAGAATTATAATCACATTCTTCTTATTCCAAATAAAAATTAGTAAAAAATAAATAAATAAATAAAATAAAATAAAAATAAATAAACTTCCTTTATAAGAAGGAAAGAGAATAAGGAATCTTTAAAAAAAACTAGGCTACTTTTAAATAAAGCATAAGGGTCTACGAATTACCTCTTAAGAAATGGAATTTGTTTCTTTCATATCCTTTTTATAATGTCCTCCTTCCCCCCTCAATAATGCTTTCACCAATTAGGTTATATAACCCTTTGAAGAGAGGGGCATGACTTTTCCAAGATGAACGGTCATGTGTTCATGAAATGGTGAATAGATAAGCCCATAAATTATTTAATGATAAAAGAAGTATATAAGGTATGTTAATTAGTAATATTATTATAGGATTGGTATATGATAATTTTTTTATTATTTTCACATTTTTTTAATTAATTCTTTATTCAAATATTTATAATAAAATTAATAAATTTAAAGTTGGTATTGAAGTTGGATAATTTTCTTTTATGTTATTTTATTATTTTTAAATGACTTCACAACACATTATACTATTAGCAATAATCGATTGAAATTTATCAAAAAAAATCAATATCCCATGCTAACCCAGACAAACCATAAAAGCATAAGAACAACACCTATGTATTATCACAATACTCCTATATAATGTTAAAACACAATAACACAAAAACGTCAAACAAGAATCATACTATCATCCATGAAGCATAAAATAATAGGTATCACAGAACGTGGGGTCTCACAGAGAAACTCACACTTGAAATGAGGGTTGAGATAATCAAACTATTTCAAAAGGAAGTAACTACACCATCAATTTCTAGTACACAATGAGGTTCAAGTAAACCATCTTCATTTCCATCATGTGAGGTTAGTGTAGTGGAGTCAAAGGGTAAACAAAAAGCTACAAGTTCATCCTCACCAAACCCAATCACAAATATGTTCAATGTGCAAGAAAGGGAAACTACAAATGAGGCCATTACCAATTTCCATTTTGATAATGACACGCCTTTCCATGTTGCTCGATCTCCTTTGTATAAGGAAATGCTTGACAAGGTAAGCAAAGTTGGTCCTAGTTACATGGGTCCTAGCGAAACTAGGTTGAGAACCACTCTCTTGGAAAAAATTTACTCCAAAGTTAAATTGTTGATGGAGGAGAGGAAGGCTAAATGGGTGACACACATGCTTTGCATAATCATGGATGGTTGGGTGGATATTAGACACTATCTACTCATCAACATTTCCAGTTTTAAATCCTAGGAGAGGTCATTGAGGAGATTGGTCCTCAAAATGTATTGCTAATGATTATTGATGAGGAAAATGTTTGCAAGACAGCAAATATGTTGATTCAATCTACATATAAGCACATCTATTGGACCCCTTGTTGTGTGCATGCTATGAACAATGCACTCAAACACATTGGAAAGATAGGGAGCGTGAAACAAGAGGTGGTGGATGCAAGGGAGGTGCAAATGTTCATTTCCAACCACCACACTTCATTGGCATTGTTTTAGACCTTCGCAAAGAAGTAATTGCTCAAACAAGTTAAGACTTGATTTGCTTCCTATTTCATTCTACTAGAAAGGATGCCTGAGTTGGAAGAGCCATTGCAATTTATGGTTATGACACAGGAATGGAATAGGTGGAAGGAGGCAACGACTAAGTAGGAGAAGAGGTTGAAGGATTCTATGGTCAGTGATACTTTTTGGTCAAATGTGTGATACATACATCTTTTGTACAACATGTTTTCACTGTCATCAGATTTGGGGATTTTGATAGTCCTACTCTTGGGGATATCTACAAGTGCATTGATAGCATGCTTGGCCAAATGAAGGCCACCGTTTGTGAGATAGGCCCCACCCTAAGGTGAGCATATTTTCCCCGTCATTAAAAAAAAGTGGGAGAAGTTGAACACCCCTCTACACATGGTTGCATATGCTTTGAATCCAAAACGATATGTGGAAAGAGTTCGTAGAATTCTTCCTATCAATGATCACGAGGTGAGGAATGGCCTCATGAAGGTCTTCAAAAAACTGTATAGTTCAAAAGAAGCTTCATTGATCAAAGTTGAGTGGATTAAGTTCACAGAACTACATGGCTACAAGACTTCAACAAGGCAACAAGCACACTTTGGCACAGGCCAAGCCAATCAGTTGGTGGACAATCCATGAACCTCTAGGACCATTGTGCACACTTACCATTAATCTTCTCTCATAGGTTTCTAGTTCCTCTACTATTAAGAGGAACTAATCCACATATAGCTCTATCCACTCTCTAAAACAGACTGACCTCATTAAGAGCGAAAAAGCTCGTTGTAGTATGGTACCTTGCATCTGATTGATCGCAAGAAACCTAAGTTTAGGCAGAGCCAAGCACAAAGGTGGGATATAGAGCCCAAGGAGCTATGACAACTTGATGATGACCACAATCTGCAGATGGGATTGGAGTCAATAGTTCCACTTCCTTCCGACAGTTTCAGTGATGAGGAGTTTCTTACATATGCAGCTGTAGATGATGATGACTCTGATTTTTGAGCTTTTTGCTCAAACAAAAAAAGCCATGGATATTGTTTTCAGCAATTTAATTGTCATTTTGATGCTAGTCACATGTTTAATGAGACTCTAGTTGATACTTTGAACTCATCTTATTACATATTTGATTATTTCAATTTGAAATGGATTCTCAATTTCAGCTACTATGGTGATACATGAATGATCATTGATACTCAAATTATTACATTGTCATTTTGATGTATGATTCAAAAATTTGAATTGGGCCTTGGCATTGCTTAGTTTAACTTTAAGTTATGACTAATGATTATCAATTTGAATTATAACTTATAAGTTACCTGTATTTCTTTTTTAGAAGCTATATATTTTTTTAATTAAAACATGTCATTATATAGCTAACTTCTTTGCTATCCCCTGAAAATTATGGAAAAAAAAAAAATTACGTCCAGCGTGAACTTATCCCCCTGTCCTGTTCCTGCAGGTAAATACTGTTCAAGCGACTCTCTCACAAATTTCACTTAAACATTCGGCCTCATCCCTATTAATACTATTATTATCGTAGAGGTTGCATGGCCCCTGTAGCCTCTCTAGTGGAGAAATTTTTAGGCAAATTTCCACCTGCTCTACCAATGCAAAATACCAATGCCTTGCCGCATGCTGCAGCCACCTTTTCCCACCCCGGCCTTTAAGCAATCAATCAAGTTTCGATCTGGCCTGGACACGAACCTCCCACTTACCCAATGTGGAAGTGGTCTTCCACATCCGCCCGTCTCCTTCTTTGCATCTTATGCTTCTCGTTCTGAAATCTGCTTAATTCCAAATGAAAACCAATAGCAGAAGCCAAAACATAGTAATTCCTCCGTTCTCACCGAGATGACAAAATCAAGCCGCGGAACCTAAACCATGATAAGAGATAAACATGATGTGCTACCGTCCGCTAAAAATGATTTTAATTCTAGGTCTAAGAGAGATTATATATGTAACTATAACAAGTCCCAAGGACTATGTGGGCTCAACCATAATGAGGAGGACGTGATGAGGTGCCCCAAGTATCCTCTACCCTAGGCCCAACAGCAGGACCTTATCCTCTGTCGCCTCATGTGGTCCTTAACAGATGGTCCTTAAACATCATTATGAGGTGGCGTACCTAGTGAGGGCTTTACGCCGTTCTCCTCCATCATGCCAAACCCTCCTCTTATGATTGGAGACCCTTCTTTATTTACTTCAACAATTGATTCAAGTGGGGATAGTAGGGGCTGCAATAGGGTGTCCTTGATCCTCCACCCTAGCCTCATGTGGTCCTTAACCAATGGTCCTTAACCATCATCGTGAGGTGCCATACCTAGTGAGGAATTACTCACAGTTCTCCCTCTTTGCATAATAGGGTGTCCTTGATCCTCAACCCTAGGCCCAAAGATAGGACCTTATCCTCCTTGGCCTCATGTGGTCCTTAACCAATGGTCCTTAACCATCATCATGAGGTGGCATTCCTAGTGAGGAATCATTCACAGTTCCCCCTCCTTGCAGTCCTGTCTCATCCCTTTGGACCAATTATTGCCAAACCAGAATCATATCACACAAGAATTGATTATGATATTACTCTGATTGAATCTGCTGTATATATATGAGAGGCTATGTTGTTGATCGATTATTTCTGCTGTATGCCTTAGCTACTATCAATATCCAGATCTGATCTTTTCGATTCTGCCTTCAATATTCAGAAGATATTGCTTAAAGAGAAACAAATAGATTAGTTCAAATGACTAATTACTGATAAGAATTAATAATTGCTGCAATAATCACTTCATATGGACAGATATATATATATATATATATATATATATATCTTCTTGAACCATCTCCTCCTTCCCACGTATCTCTTCTTCCACTATAATGTATTTGCTGCTATACTCAGAAATTACTCCTTGTATTTCTATTCTCATTTGTTGTTCATCTATGTCTTTAAGTCTGATTATATTATATTGTTCCTTTCCAGAAATATATTCCAAATTTCATTTATTTTCCCATTCCATATCCTAATCTGCATGTACCTCTTTATGAATAAATCTGCTGCTTCTCCTACTTTGAAAATGTCCCTCCTTATATATCCTCACGGTGGAAGAAGGGACATAACTGTTTAGCTCTCTTGTCCCTTGGTAAGGGACATGTCCCTCTCCAAACTTCAGCACTGCCTTTATTCACCCTTGCACATTAACTAAGTGTTGTCTTTAATGTTAACTAGGTGCTGCTTATTCATCGATGCCTAAGGTCTTATTCACTACAATAAATTGCTGCCAAAATGTGATCGCTCCCCTCCAAATATTAATCGCTGCCTTGGGTCAATGATCACTGTCTTTATATTACACGATCCCATGTGTTCTTCTTTTTATATATTAAATTAATTCATAGTCAGCTTTTCAATTGCTGACTTCTCATGATTGCTGCTGCTTACATTATATTTTATATATATATTATAATGATTTATAATTATAATAATATTTATATTTTTAATATTTGTTCTGTTATTTATTTTATTTATTTATTTTTGTATTTAAATGCTTTATACTTTAGTGTTGCAATTTTGGGGGCATGACAGTCCGCCCCTCCCAAAATTGCTTGTCCTCAAGCAATCACAATCCAGGATGCTCCTAAAGTAATCAAGATCCCCAATCAACCTTGTAGATTTGTATTACTCCGTTTTTTGGGAATGTGGTTAGCTTTTCTTTGGTGTGTTTAGGAATTGAGAATTCTATAGCTAGTCATGCCTGACTCAATACTACAATCATATCCTTGGAGAGTGGTTGCTAGTATACTACTAACAAGGTTAATTATATCCTCTTAAGTATGAGGACAATTTATTGTATTATGTATTACCATTTCCCAATATCTCTCAACAACAAAACCAAGAGTCAAAAATTGGTACGATCTGTTATTTAAGACAAGTTTTCTCTCATCTCATTACTGCAAGTATCCTAGACCATGATACAAGTTCTTTATTACCCTTTGTTGAAATCAATGATAGAAAAATATTTGCATCCTTCATCATGATAGATTTTGGAAGTGTTGTGAACAATGGGATCCTTTGTGCAAGCCAATTTGAATGAAGGATCTAGATATCCCTTACCCTAGGCCATTCAATCAAATGTCAGTGAGTACAATTTCCCTTAAATAAAGTATGTTTTATTTCATATGGTCCTTTTAAACAATATCAATTTATCCCAAGGTTTGAAAGGTGAGAATGATCCTAGGATTTGTGGGTTATGGACCCATAATGTAACTTAGCATAGGCTCATGTAATAATTTTGTTGTAGCTCAATTTGTATCGAGTTTATGAATGTAGAGCTACCCTAAAAAAAAGCTCGGGCGAAGAAGACCCTTAGATGAAATGATATATTATAGATATTACATATATGAGTGATTTTGGCCCGCAAGGCAAAGTTCACTAGATCAATTTTGTAGGTTACAAGGTAGATCATACATGGTATGGACTTGATTGTACAAATTACTCTTTATTAGAAAAATTGTGTTCTTTCCTTGGGAAATATTTTGATTGTTTGGTTTCTTGATAAGTGATGATTGCCTGATTTCTTGAGGGGTAGATGAGTGATGAATGCTTATTGAATGTCAATGAATTGATTCACCCCTTATATTCATTTCTTGAAGGAGTCACCACCATTCATAGTTAATGAATCACCACCCTTCGTGGCTGCCCTTGATAACAATACTTTACTTCCAAGTTGATTGTTAGATTTATTTCCTAATGATGGTTTCTTTAAAGGAGGTGATTCCCCTTTTTATATCTTATTGTTGAAGGAGTCATAGTCTTTCATATTTAAAGGGTTGCAGCTTTTCACATTTGGAGTTACATCCTTTCACACATCTTTACTATCTTTGAGAATCTAATTTAAGCCTTTTGCAAAATTACTTAAGGTTCTATTCTTAATTGGATTCTTCAAATGATGGTATGGATGAAATGCTCTCCCTTTTATATCACATATTTATATGCTCCAATTTTTGTGGACGCTGGCCCCCTATGTTTTTTCTGCCGGCTTCTACCCCTAAAATGGAAACGGGACGCTGGGATCGCTAGGAAGCCCTCGGGCTGCCCCCTTTTTCCAAGCATTCCTGTGACTTTAGGGACTTTTTAAGGTGTGCTGTGGACGTGAGGGTACTCTAGGAGCACTGAACTTCCTACCGGCCCCTCCCCATCCGTACCGGGTACTTCTAGAAGTACCCTATGGCCCAGCAACAAAAAAAATACATTTTTATAAAAAATTAAAGTTTTTTAAAATGAAAAAAAGGCATGGGTGGGCCCACAAGGGACGCCCCATGCCTCTTAACCTAATTTATGCCTTATATATGCCCTAAAATAGTTTACATAAAATATAATAGACTTTAAAATGGCATTCATACATTGATCTGATTATCAAATTCTGAGTTTCATTTCCTTAAATTTTACTGTCATAAAATGTTACAATATAGCTACAGCCTTACACATATTCAAACTGGAAACTAATATGGACATATTTGCATATATATGATGCTGAGAATGGGCTACAGCAGTGAGGAAACTACAGATAACTAACTGATTGAATAACAGCAGCAACAACAATTTACAGATAATTATATATCTCAGACCAGACCTGGAATAAGCTCACGCCTGGGCCAAATAGTCACTGGAATCTCCTTGCAAATGAGTGTAGGTCTGAGTAATCTTCATGCCAAGGCATATCCCACTCCAGGTGACCAATATTCAAGCTAACTGGGCACAGATATTCACTCACAACCACTGTGAAAGGATCCATGTCTGCTCACTGTTCTGAACTACGAGCTCACGTTGATATTAGAAACCTCTTCAAACCCAGTTGCTATGCCCAATATAGTAAAATGAGAAAAAGAAACTCATTTTTACATTTGACTTGTGAAGTGAAGGAGAGCAAAAGAAGAGCAGTTGAGTGAAGGATCGCCAAACTAGTTAGTATCGTCAGACTCCAGCCTTACGTTGGGATGTTCCCAAAGATGCTATGCAGATTGAGGAGAATGCACATGAGGGATTGGTTGGGGGTCCATTGGTTGAGGCAGATCCTTCTATTGACATGGACACTGACACTAACTTAGACTCGAGCTCTAATGGCGAGGGCGATGCTGATTTAGACCTACCTTATGCTGATTAGGGACCTTGGACAGCGATATATTTTCTTAGTTTTATGTTTAGCATGTCATTTCATAGTTGAGACTTAGAGCCTTTGGGCATTTTGGTTATAATTATCAGACTTTTATATGATACGTGTGCACATTGATAATGAAAAGCATTTGAATTTTGTTAATTTGTTTGTCGATTCTCATGTGAAATCTCAATTCAAGTCTAATGATATGTATTAAGCTTATACAAATGTCTAGAATGAATGCTTTATCAATGTTATGCTATGAACATTTGAAATTTCTATATATTTTTAAAAAATTCCCTATTTTTTTATCAGCCGTCCCCTGCCGTCCCCTAAAAAATGACCCAAAAGTACCCCCGTACCAGAAACTCGTCCCGCCGTACCGGGTACTCCCCGTCCCCGAAACCCCGTGGAGGCATAGCATATTTGAAGTCACACCTTGCACCCTTCCAATAGTTACAACTCCTCATTATTCAATTTTAGATAAGTTAATTCGTTAGTGCTTCTTAACTCAAGAAGCATTTTGATAGACAAAGATTTTAACATTTTCATAATTTTTAAGCATAAAGTAATCATAAACACACATGGAGTAATCTATGTTGGAGATATATCTAGCATGAAGAAAATACATGGATATACTTAATACATGTAGCATGCATGTGAAAGACACATAAATACACATAAGATATGAAGCATGCACATAAATACACGTAAGTCATGAAGTATATTCCTAAATACACATGGGTCACAAAGTATACCTATGAATAGACATAAGTCACAAAGTATACACATGAATACATGTAATACATAAGTATGCACATGAAGCATGAAGCATACGTAATACACCTCATTATACACATAAGGAATTATCGTGAGACATGAAGCATACCGTGAATACCGTAATACATAAAGTATACACAAGAAGCATGAAGCATACACGTGGATACACGTAATATATGAAGTATACGAATACATGTGAGACACAAAGAAGGAAGCATACATGTGAATACATGAAGCATGCACGTAAGCCATGAAGCATGTGTATAAATACAAAGTATACACATGGAAGACACACGCATATAGAAATGCATTGTTGGCCTACTTAAGAAGAAGGTTGAATAGTTAACTCTAACTGAATGGCGGTTAAAGTAGGTATGTCCCGCAGGCTGGTAGGAACATGCTTTGATACCACTTGTTAATGTCCCCGTTTTGGGATCACCTTATACTTTGCCCTGAAATCACAATTCCAAATGAAGCCAATAGCAGATTATAGTTAAAGATATAATTCCCTACTTAAAATTGAGATGATGTAAATCTGGTTATGGAAACTTGCAACCACATTAGATAAATATGGCAGACATAATCCATGAAATACATTTAATTCTAGGCCTAAGAGAGATTATATATATCATTATAACAAGTCCCAATGATTATGTAGGCTCAACCATAATGAGGATTGTAGTAGAGGACATGATGAGGTGCCCCAAGTATCCTCTACCCTAGGCCCAACAACAAGACCTTATCCTCTGTGGCCTCATGTGGTCCTTAACCGATGGTCCTTAACCATCATTATGAGGTGGTGTACTAAGTGAGGGCTTTACACTGTTCCCCTCCATCATGCCAAACCCTCCTCTTATGATTTAAGATCCTTCTTTATTTACTTAAATAATTGATTCAAGTGGGGATAGTAGGGGGCTGCAATAGGGTGTCTTTGATCCTCAATCCTAGCCTCATGTGGTCCTTAACCAATGGTCCTTAACCATCATCATGAGGTGTCATACCTAGTGAGGAATTATTCACAGTTCTCCCTCCTTGCATAATAGGGTGTCCTTGATCCTCAACCCTAGGCCCATGGATAGGACCTTATCCTCCTTGGCCTCATGTGGTCCTTAGATGGTCCTTAACCATCATGAGAATTGGCATTCATAGTAAAGGAGATCATTCACAGTTCCCCCCCTCCTTGCAGGTCTTGCCTCATTCCTTTGGACCAATTGTTGCCAAACCAAAATCATATCACACAAGGGTGTGATTATGTTATTTACTCTGATTGAATCACATTTGTATATATGAGAGGCTATTGAGATAGGCGGTGACTCCCACAAACCACAGTAATAGAATTTGCTTATCTTTTACGTGTTTTTGTTTTAAGAGAATTTCTAGAGAGAAGTAGAAGGAGACGTCTGACATAGAAATGCATATAAAAGCAAAATCATAAAATAAATGCTTAACAGGTATTGTAAATCATCATTGACAATACATACAATGAATTTACAAACTACAAACGTACCCTAAAAGCTCCAGATTATTTAAATAAGAATTTGTGAAGTTTGCTAGGCAACAATGGCTGGAAACAAGAAGCATGCACACCAGAGCTACAAATTTGACTTCTCCTGCAGAATAACTAGAGGAAAATGATGGAGAAGATGGGACGCCCAACATGCAACATTGAAATTGGCCAGAAAGAAGGCGTTTTTGCCTCAAGGAGAAACACGCCTCTCCAGAAGAACACGCCAAGCAAGGTCAAATGTACAACCTCTAGCAACTGGACACTTTGAAGTTGGAAATGGTAGAAGGTAGATGAATCCAGATGAAACCCTCTCCTGCACTCTGAATAATGATCAATACCTGCTCAGATTAAACCAGATGAAGCTCAATGAACTCCTGAATGGAAGCCCTCACAAATGCACAGATTCAACTGGTCTCTCACAGCCTCAAATATGCTCAACATCGAAGAAGATCTCGTTCTCCAATGGCAGAAAATGCTCAAACCCTTGTCTTAGAGAATAGCACAAAGAAGCAAAATAGCAAAGTCAAATAGTCATGAATGAATGAGTTTGATTTGCTTGCATTTGCTTTATAAGCCAAAATGCACGACTTCCTAAGAAGATATGCCCTTTTTTGTCATTTAAATATACTGAAATGTATTTAAGTTACTTTTCAATAGTTTTTCACTTAAATACTTGGACGTCCACTTAAGTGATCTTAATTAATCACTTTATGATTTTTTATAAAGTAATACTTCATTACTTTATGATAAATTGAAGTGGCTTTTAATTTTATAAAGTCAAATTGACTTTATAATAATAGTCCATTTAAGTTAATATTAACTTAACCACAAAATATATCGTAACTGCCTCCAAACTCAGTATCTTTCCGTGCTGTCAGAAGCAGGCGAACACTGAACACCAAATGCTCGTACTGAATCCCATATTGAAGTTGAAGGGGTGAGAATGACAAACTCACCAAAATGGCCACTAAGCCTCTAACCAGATCCCATTAGCCTACAAGGGTCCAAGAGATAGGCTAACTCAACATGCTCCTTAACTGAGCTAAAATAATGGGGACATTACAGTCCACCGTCCCCGAATTTGCTTGTCCTTAAGCAAACTCAAAGCTAGATGCTGTAAAATACTGTCACCCTCCCAAGTTGCATCCTTTGCCGACAGATCTTTCCACTTAACCAGATACTCCCCAAGAACCAGCCCTTGTAAAGGACGCTCTCTAAAGTCCAAAATGGCCTTAGGTACTAAAATCAATCTCCCCTCATCATCCAAGGGTGGTAAATCTATAGAAGGAACTATGTGTTGTCCCAATGCCTTTTTGAGGCGTGATACATGAAACACATTATGTACCTGCTATCTGCCAGTAACTATAGCTCATAAGCCACCTCGCCAACTCGCCGGACAATGGAAAATGTCCCGTAGTAGCATGGCTTGAGATTGTCAGAGCCCCTCTTCCTAAGAGTGGACTGCCTATAGGGTTGTAGCATGAGGTATACCAAATCACCAACCTCAAAAGACCGCTCAATCCTCCTCTGATCCGCATACTGCTTCTGCTGATTCTAAGCCCTCTCAATATTCTCTCTAAGAGCTCTCATAATATCCTTGTTTTCCTGTAATAGATCACCAACACTCGGTACTCTGCAGTCGCTCAGCAGTAAATCAATGAAACTTGGAGCATCATAGGCATATAATGCTCAGAAAGGTGACATTTGGATGGACATGTGGTGGGTAGAATTGTAACAGTACTCACAAAGGTATAACCACTTCACCTAACCCTTCTATTGTCCATAGATATAATTCTGCAGATATCCTTCCACCCATTTATTGACAATCTTAGACTGTTCATCTGTCTGAGGGTGGTAGCTAGTACTCGAAGTAAGCTCGGTCCCACAAAGTTTGAATAACTCGTGCCAGAAATTACCCATGAACCTGCTGTCTCTATCACTGACTATACTCCGAGGTAACCCATGTAACCTGAATACCTCTCTGAAGAACAAGTCTGCCACCTGAATAGCTGAGTAAGTAGTAGTGATCGGAAAGAAATGAGCATACTTCGTCAAATGATCAACTACCACAAAAATGCTGTCTCTACCCTGAGCTTTCGGCAAGCCTGTAAGGAAATCCATCGACAAGCATTCCCACTTCCCCTCTGGAATAGGAAGCGGCTGTAATAACCCTGTAGGGTAAGTATGCTCTTGTTTGTTTTGCTGACAAACAAAGCACTCCCTAACAAACCAAAGAACATCCGATTTGAGACCCTTCCATGTGAATCTCTCCCATACTTGCCTATAGGTCTTAAAGTACCTGAGATGACCAGCTATGGGTGGATTATGAAGAGTCTGCAAAACCTTGTTCTTCACCTCAGAACCTGGGACTAGAAATATCCTTCCTTTGTAAATGATCAAATCACTCACAAGAGAGTACCTGCCATCTTGTATAGTCCCGTCAACTATGCTAGAAGCCCAAGGATTCTTGGCATACTCTGTAAGTATCAAGTGACTCCAATCCTCTGAAATCACTGCAATGGAGCTCAAGTGAGGCCGGAGAGATAATGCATCAGCAACTACGTTTTGTGTCCCTTTGACATATGCAATGCCAAAATCATATGAATGTAGTTTATTAACCCACTTTTGTTGTCTCTCATTCAGGTCTCTCTGCCCAAGGAAATTTTTCAGGCTGTTATGATCCGTTTTGACACAAAATTTGCTGCCAACAAGATATTGCCTGAATTTGGCCATAGTGTGCATGATAGCCAACATCTCCTTATCATAAATGCTGAAACTCTTCTCAGGACCCCTTAGCTTCCTACTCTCGAAAGCAATCGGATGACGGTCCTGCATGATTACTGCAACAATACCTTCTCCACTACCATCATAGTGAAGCTTGAATGGTTTGGCGAAGTCTGGCAACGCTAACACTGGGCATGTTATCATCAAATGTTTGAACCACTCAAAACACTCCTGTGCTTGAGGCGTCCAAATGAAGGCTCTCTTCTTTGTCAAATCTGTAAAGGGTGCTGCATGTTGTGAAAACCCACTAACAAATCGACGGTAGAAAGCACACAAACCAACAAATCCTCTGAGCTGCGTCAAGGTCTCTGGAACAGGCCAATCAACAATGGCACGAACCTTGTCAGGATCCATGCTAACACCCTCTCTGTTGATGATGTGATCTAGATAAAGCAACTCGCCCATGCCCAATATACATTTGGATTCCTTGGCGTACAAGGACTCCCTATCTAGTATGCTCAACACGACATCTAAGTGAGCCAAATGCTCCTCCTAAGTCATGTTGTAAACAAGAATATCATCGAAGAACACCAACACTGACTTCCTCAACTGTCGCTAGAAAACCTTGTTCATCGTGGACTGAAAGGTGGCTAGTGCGTTGGTTAACCCAAAAGGCATAACCAAGAAGTCAAAATGTCCATAATGACATCTGAAGGTGGTCTTCTCAATGTCCTCTGCTCGGATTCTAATCTGATGATACCTTGTCCTCAAATCTATCTTTGACAAGTAGCAAGCCCCATAAAGCTCATCTAACACAACTCATCAATGTGCAGAATAGGATACCTGTTCTTGATGGTTTTTTTGTTTAGCATCTTGTAATCGATACACATCCTGAGTGTACCGTCCTTCACCAAAACTATTGAAGAAGCAAAAGGAGACTTACTTGGCCTGATGTGTCCCATAGCGAGTAATTCTTTGATGGTCTTCTCTATCTTATCCTTCAATTGCTTCGAGTTCTGGTAAGGAGTTATCATGATGGGCTTAGTGCCCTTCTCTAACTCGATAATGTGCTCAATTCCCTTGTTAGGAGGTGTACCATGAGGTATATCACTGAATACCTTTGCATGTTTGTCCCTGAGAACCTACACATCGGAATGGTATGGTGTTTTATGCTGCTCTTCATAAGAAGGCATCATCTTGCATTCTGCTGCCCACTCTATCATTTCATTACGAATTAGTCTTTCCATTCTTGTCAATGTGATAACCTTCAAACTGCTGTCCTTGATGGCTTTTAAATTGTGATTTGTTTCCTCAACCTGAAATTTCATTTCCATCTCTCGAGGGTTGAGAGTGAACTCACCGATTGCATGAAGCCACTTCATGCCAAGAACAACATCAATGTCACCCATTGTAACCACATAAAAATCTGGCTTGAACTCAAAATTGTTGAGCTTCATGAGAAGATTCAGAATCATCCTCACATTTGAGAGTATAACCATTTGCAACCTTAACCTTGATGCCTTCAAACTGCTGAGTCTGAATCCCTCTTCTCTCCACTAAACGAGCATCAATGAAATTGTGGGTTGCACCTGTGTCAAGTAATGATATGACTCTTTGACCAGCTAAGAGTCCTCACAAACAAAATGAACCTTCTCTTTGCATACTTGACAAGTGAGCTTCCTGTAGCTCTTTTTCCACTTCTTTTCCGACCAAAATTTCTGAGTTTTCTTCCTTAAAACCATCTTCATCAGCTTGGTGGTCTGAAAAATCAGAATTATTTTCTTCATCATAAAACCATTCTAACTGTCTATTTTGTCCTTTTGGCTTGAGAGGACAGTCATAGTTTAAGTCATAGGGCCCTTTGCAATAGAAGCAAAGCTTTCTCCTTTGTAAATCGTTCATTGTTTCACGATCTAGAGGGGCTGAAAACAACTTCTTTTGATCAAAATTTTCCGATTTCTTAAAATCAGGTCTGCTGTCCCTATTTGATGAAAAATCAGATTTTCCTTCCCTATTTGATGAGGAAGCATTCGAGTTGAACTTACTTCGAGGTGTAGTAAGTTCCATACTACGAGCCTTTCTCATGGCTTCCTGTAATGTGGGAGGATCAAAGGCTTTAATCCACAAAGAGAATCACCAGCCTTCTCTCTAATACTCCTGTGACCATAACCGAAATTCTCTGGAACTCTCCAATATAAGACTCCAAGCTACCCACTTGTTTGAGCTATGCTAAGTGTCTGAAGTACAATTCAGGGTCTTTTTTGTCAAATCTCTCCACAAGTCTATCTGTGAATTCCTGATGTTGTTATCCGATCATGTTGCGGGGTGATCATTCCATGGTGCCACCAATCATGGGCTACACCGTCTAAGTGCAATGCTGAGAATTTAATGGCATCATCTTTCGCCATTGGTTGTAGAGTCAAAAATGTGTCAAGCTTGCTAATCCAAGCTCTTGCTGTGACTCTACCATTGCCATCAAAAGTGGGAAGAGTGAGTTTATTGGTCGCTTGTCTGAGATCATTGTTTCTATTATCCCAAGGCCTCTTGTCAACTCTATTCTTGCCATGTTTTCTCTTTTCACTCATGAATCTATCAAAGTTCAGGTGATCCTGAACTCGTTGGGGTAAAGCCTCCCATTCATCATGTAAAGTCATGATGTTATCCGTGAATACTACGTCACCTTCTCCCTCCACGTTGCCATCAACTGGATCACGCTTGGCAAAGATAGGATGTGTGGGTCTCTCATAGGTGCGGGTAGGGGTAATTCTTTGGCGTGGTTGTCCTTGCACACTGCCATCTTCCTCCCATGGTATCCTCTGGCCTGTCAAATGTTGCACTGCTGTGCCTAATTGCTGTAGTGTGTTAGCCACCTGTGCTTGACCTGTTGCTAATGCGTTAGCCACTTGTTCTTGTCCTGTTACCAAGCCTCTTAGAATGTCTTGGACCTCTTTGTCCTCATTTTGAGCTCTGTTGTGAGGTTCCCCAATCTCTTCTCTGTCACCCATTTCTTCGAATGGATTGTCAAAGGGGTAATCCTCAAATTGATTTTTGTGATTACCAGGCCTCTTGCATGAATAATACCTGTTATACCTGCCTTGATAAGGACGCATATGATGATAACCCCTTTAGCTGGCAGGATTATTGAGCTTTGATACCACTGAGATGAGCCCAGTTGGCTCCCACAAAACCCCTGTGTAAATTTGCTTATCTTTTTGTTTTTTTTTTTTCGTTTTTTAGAGAAATTTCTAGAGAGAAGTAGGAGCGTATAGCATATAAAAGCAAAATACGTGAAATAAATGCTTATCAAGTATTGTAAATCATCATTGACAATACATAGAATGAATTCTGGAAACCTCTGAGGCCGTGCCGAAAAGCTCCAGTTATTTAAATAAGAATTTGTGAAGTTTGCAAAGGCAGCTTAATCATTTGAAGCTTGACATGCATGCACGAGGCCTCACAGTCTGACTTCTCATAAAAGGAAATAATTGGAGGAAAATGATGGAGAAGATGGGACGCCCAACATGCAACACTGAAATTAACCAGAAAGAAGGCATTTTTGCCTCAAGGAGAAACACGCCTCTCCAGAAGAACACGCCAAGCAAGGTCAAATGTATGTCCTCTGGCAATTGGACACTCTGAAGCTGGAAATGGCATAAGGTAGACGAATCTAGATGAAACCCTCTCCCGCACTATGAATAATGATGAATGCCTGCTCAGATTAAACCAGATGAAGCTCAATGAACTCCTAAATGGAAGCCCTCACAAATGCACAGATTCAGCTGGTCTCTCACAGCCTCAAATATGCTCAAAACTGAAGAAGATCTCGTTCTCCAATGGCAGAAAATGCTCAAACCCTTGTCTCAGAGAATAGCACAGAGAAGTAAAATAGCAAAGTCAAATAGTCATGAATGAATGAGTTTGATTTGCTTGCATTTGCTTTATAAGCCAAAATGCACGACTTCCCAAGAAGATACGCCCTTTTTTGTCATTTAAATATATTGAAATATATTAAAGTTACTTTTTCAATAGTTTTTCACTTAAATACTTGGGTACCCACTTAAGTGATTTTAATTAATCACTTTATGATTTTTATAAAGTAATACTTCATTACTTTATGATAAATTTAAGTGGCTTTTAATTTTATAAAGTCAATATGACTTTATAATAATAGTCCATTTAAGTTAAATATTAATATTTAACTTAACCACCAAATATATCGTAATTGCCCCCAAACTCAGTATCTTTCCGTGCCGTCAGAAGCTGGCGAACACTAAACACCAAATGCTCGTACTGAATCCCATACTAAAGTTGAAGGGGTGAGAATGACAAACTCACCAAAATGGCCCTTGACCCTCCTAGCAGGATCTGTTAGCCTACAAAGGGTCAAGAGATTGGCTAGCTCAACATGCTCTTAGCGAGGCTAAAATGGCTGGGGACATTACAGCTATGTTGTTGATAGATTATTTCTGCTGTATGCCTTAGCTACTATCAATATCAGATCTGATCTTTTCGATTTTTTGCCTTCAATATTGAGGAAGATATTGCTTAAAGAGGAAACAAATGGAGGTCAAATAAAATGACTAATTCTTGATAAGAATTAACAATTTGCAGCATCATTATTGCATGATTTTATATATATATATAGTTAAACTTACTTCCCTTATTGATTTGTCATTTGTCTTCATATATTTCTTCTTGAACCATCTCCTCCTTCCCACGTATCTCTTCTTCCAAATCTGACTATAATGTATTTGCTGCTATACTCAGGAATTACTCCTCGTATTTCTATTCTCATTTGCTGTTCATATATTTGTCTTTAAATCTGATTATATTATATTGTTCCTTTCCAGAAATATATTCCAAATTTCATCTATTTTCCCATTCCATATCCTAATCTGCATTGTACCTCTTTATGAATAAATCTGCTGCTTCTCCTACTTGAAAATGTCCCTCCTTATATATCCTCACGGTGGAGGAAGGGACATAACTGTTTAGCTTTCTTGTCCCTTGGTAAGGGACACGTCCCTCTCCAAACTTCAGCACTGCCTTTATTCACCCTTGCACATTAACTAAGTGCTGTCTTTAATGTTAACTAGGTGCTGCTTATTCATCGATGCCTAAGGTCTTATTCACTACAATTAATTGCTGCCAAAATGTGATCACTCCCCTCCAAATATTAATCGCTGCCTTGGGTCAATGATCACTGTCTTTATATTCCACGATCCCATGTGTTCTTCTTTTTTTTTTGATATTAATTTAATTCATAGTCAGCTTTTCCAATCGCTGACTTCTCATGATTGCTATTGCTTAGATTATATATTATATTTTATATTAATTATATATTATATATATAATATATATTAGCTATATATATATAATATTTATAGCATTATATATTATAATGATTTACAATTATAATAATATTTATATTTTTAATATTTATATTATTTATTTTATTTATTTCTTTTGTATTTAAATGCTTTATACTTTAGTATTGCGATTTCGGGGGCATGACATCATTCTATTATAAACGCTCAAATACTCTTTTAGGGTCACTTTCAACCTTTGCTGATCTTAACTTGTTCTTAAGGACATTAATCAACCAGAAAATAGTCTCAATTCCTTTAGTTCTCAATTTTTTTGTGATTATATGCAGAGTGGTCTTTATGTCAGGAAGAATGGCTTTTCTTTTTTGCTCATGTTCACCATTTTCATTTCTCAGTAATTGTTCTACCATTGCATTTTGGAAATGCATTTTAAATTTGTCTCTTTGAACCCAATCTTTTTCAATACCTCTTTAAGGTCTTCTTTCTCCAAATCAAAATGTTATTAATTAGATATCTTCAAGGCTCTAGCTGCCAATGTTTTTTAAATCTCTAGCTTTTTGTGCAAGATGATGGCGAGAGTCAGCCTGTATGTACAGATCTGTGTGTCTTCTATCTTCAAGTCTCTAGCTGCCAATGTTTTTTAAATCTCTAGCTTTTGTGCAGGATGATGGTGAGAGTCGGCCTGTATGTACAGATCTGTGTGTCTTCTATATGTAGATTTGCTAAGTTACCGGTTCAGTTTTGGGTTCGGGTTCGGGTTCAAGAACCCAGTTCGCTAGTTCGGGAAAAAAAAAAATTGGGGTTGGGTTCGTTTTGGGTTCGGTAATACAAAAACATATAAAAATCAGAAATATATACATATTTGCAGCAGTAATTAAGTTCAGAATACACCACCATATTAATAGTCAAATAACATAGCAAAAATACACCACCACTTTTCCTTAGTCAAATATTAAAATATTAGTGATATTTGAATGTCATGATATAAAATTATAAAATTAAAGGGTTACAAACGTCATCAAGTGTTTACAATCAGCCATTATTGATCATTGATCAATCTGAAAAGAATGTGAACATTTTTCTGTGTGGAAGGCAAAACTAAAACTTGATGTTACATAATTATTTACATTGTGAAAAGAGCGAGAACCTTTTCTTGCAGTTATGAAAGAATCGAGAGAGATTTTTGGGTGTCTTTGCCTTGGAACAGAACTATTCTGAGCCATGAATGATTGACCAGGAACTGTGAGAAAGAAATAAGATAAATCATGCAACTTGTTGCAATTTCTTTCCTTGGGAAAAAGGGTAAAGTTTGCTTTTTAGGGAGAATCTCCTTTAGAGTTTGAACACATTGATAATTTTCAAGATAGACTTAGCCAAATATGTCATCTAGGTTTGAAGCTTTTAGTTAAAATGTTTGCTTCTTAAAATTTTGTTCAAAATTCAAGATGCAGGCTCTCCTCCCTTAGGGAAGAGAAGGCCTATCAAACCTAACACTCTTATGCAACACTTCTTAAGTTCTTGTTGATGCAGTATTAGATGTGAAGTTTCAAAATAGGTATGGTTATATAAATTCTCATCTCACGATTATCATTGCATCAAATTAAGAATTTTCAATCCTTTATGGTCTAGACAAGAGAAGTATGGAGTAGTGTTCCAATGCTAAAGTCTTATTGTGAATCTCTTTGCTATGAGTGGTTCAAAAATGAGAATCTGTCTTCTGCACCAAATGAGAAATATTCACAATATGTGCTAGGAAGGAATAAGTCCATAAAGGGTGAGTATGCAAGAGTGAGAATTACAAGAGTGGCTTCGTTTGACTTCCACAGAGAAATTTTCACACTTTTCGAACCCACAGTCAGGTTTTCGAACCCTGATCGAACCCACAGTCAAGGTTTCGAACCCTGTCGAACCCACAGTCAAAAAACCGAACCAAGTATTTGTTAAGCAGGACCAATTTCTAACTTTGGACCGAACCCGAATCGTACCCGGGCTTCCCAGGGGCGAACCAGTAACATAGTAGATTTGGTTTAAGAGGTTTCATCCATCTTTTGTACCCAATAGAAGATAAACAAACAGACTAAACCAATGTTCTTCTGCTAATGCCCGAAACTGGTCAATCTTATAAAAGTACATTGGAGAGAGAGAGAGAGAGAGAGAGAGAGATTTACATGTATGCATGCATGAGCTAGATTGTTTTCTGTGTGGGCAGGTGGAAGTCTGGAAGTGCAGTAGTAGTGCATAAATAGACATGCAAATGCATACACAAACATTTCAAATATGCAGTACTTTATTCCTTCTTTGAAAGTATTAAATCTCAGAAAGACAAAACTTTTCTTAGTTAATCAATAAAGCTCCTTGGCAGAGATAGGTTATTTTCTTATTTTTATTTTGGTTTTCTTTCTTGAGGTGAGTCTTTATTTAGTAGAAAAAGAAACAACCTATCATGCCTTCAAAACAAAAACAACTAAGAAGGATTCCTTTCTTAGAAAACATATGAACATGAGTACTCTTGCTAATTTTTCCACTAGCATGAAATTTACTTATAATATTTTTTCAATGGCTGTTTTATTTCTCACTGATTTTTAATTAGTAAATCTACTCCAACTCCTCTCTGAATATAAGCAGAATTATCAAAAACGTGAATAAATTCAATTTTGGTTGCAATGGTAGAAAGATGTGTCAGTCAAACAATAAAATAGGAATTGTAACCTTAAAAATGTATTATTTTCATTTCAAATAACAAGAAGGGAAACTGAACACTGTGTACAGCAATGGATACAGGACATCGTACCTTGTTCTTATATTCTTTGTATTTTCTGCAGTCTCTCCTTTTCGCAAGGCCAATGATGAAGGTATAAGATTTGACTTAGCAAGTTCAATAATTATCTCACATTGCTTCTTTGTAGCAAAGTTTGGAAAGTACAAGGCTCGAGGCTTCCAGCTCAAGACCTTGCAATCAGGAAAACCACTACAGATGAAACTCAAATGGCAGTTAATAACATATCAACTTGAACTCCAAAACATACAATGCAACTAATTAAATGACTAGTCCATCATATAGATTGGCAACAATAAAATCAACCCACTAGAAAATGCAGCTCAAACCAAGATTTCACTTGGAACGTATTCCCATTTGTCTGACAACAATGGCCCGTTTGTCCAACATAGTGTTAAAATACATGTCCTTAACACTCAAGAAAGATCGCAAATCAAGCCAGCCAGAATAAAAGACAAGATAAAATCAAATTTGACATTTTAATTTGAAAAATTGAGACAGCATATTCACTGGAATTGTGATAAAGATCACATTTATTTTTCTTAAGGCAGCCCTTATTTTTACTGTCATGTTTCAAGAATAGTAGAGCAGAAATTAGCTATGCACAATAATTTAAGAAAGCTAATTCAAAATTTTAAAATGACCATATTGCACACAAGATTCTATGAGAAAGACTGAAAGAAACCATATTACTGAAGATGAATGACAAAAGTATGTCAAAAAGCCACAATGAGTTAAATAGTAATAAGGACTGCTGAAAGGAATCTAACTGCCAACAATAAATCATCTGTCATTAAAAGCATCTAAATCAACGTAGTAAAAACATAAGAGGGGTGAAACCAAAGGAGTTAACCCTAGACAAATCAATATATACAAAGCCATGAAGTACAAAGAAATCATATGAAACGAAGTGTAACATTGTGACGAGTCCCGAATAGCAACATTTTCACAAGGAGCAATTGCATCCAGGAGTCCACCCCAATCATACTTTCCTTAGGTTTGCCACACCTGTTGACCACTCCCCTAAGCCCGTCCAAGTTTATTAACTCATTCTACAACACCCCATGAAGTCATCTTGACCTTTCTAGGCCTCATGCAGTCATTTAGGCCCTTTCTTAGACCCCTCTAATCAGATCTGTGGTGCCATTGTGCAGTTTTAGACAAGAGTCAAAGTGTATGGCACTATCCAATGACAACTATTTTGAGGCTGTCATGATGCAACCACATTTGACATCTTGACATCCTTTTAGATGCCTGACGATTCTTTTCCTTACTTTGGATCATTGGAGCTTCTTCGGACTTGATGTGACACCATTACCCTCCCTTACTTTTTTAGATTTGCTGTTAAAAATTCCTTTCTCAAAGCATTATGGTGCCTTGACATTATCCAATTCAGAGCATTTTTACAAAGCACTCTTACTCACAATCACCTACAACACCACTCCAGTCATTTGCTTCCACATGGCAGCACCAACAAGGCTTCATTTGATAACTCTTAGAATAATAATTTCATGATGTTATCTCATGCACTCATATGATTCTACTCCTAGAAGATAATAGTGCAGCTTACACGCCTTCCCTTAGTTTGCATTGGGTCTACCTTGGCATCTTTGTGTCTTACTAACTCGTGACTCTCTCTCATTGCTCAAGGAGTATCCAATTGGCTACTTTGGTTAGGACTTGGTAAAGGATGCTAGTCATCCATACACAGATTGTTAGCACCTGCCTACCTTCGCAGGCTTAATCCATCACAGGACCATCACACTCTAGGATATGAGCATGTGAAACCCCTTGGAACTTCTAAGGGTTCTTTCACAGTCCGAGCTACCGAAGTATGGATTTGAAGTTCACAATGTTTGGTACCTCTGGCTTGATACAGATTGGATACATCCATACAAATGATAATAAAAATACTAAAATACTGACAAAATAGAAAAGCATTAAAAAAACATTAGATATAAAAGATATCAGTTATTAAAATAATATAAAACAAATTATAAATTAAAAAATAAAGATTGAAGTATTGGTATTTCCATCATTTTAGTTTTCTGTTAAAGACAACTTTGTTTTATTTCCACTGCTTTAGTTTTTACTAAAAAGAACGTATACTTTAAGATATACTATTTAGTAAAAAATCTAACTCAAACAGTTATATTATTATTTAAACTTGAATTTAAAATAAGTAAACCTAAATTAGGTTCCATAATGATACAATTTCATGGTAAAAGACAGTTTTAAACTTTTCATTCTCTGGCATGTCGGGCGGGTGCATTAATAGGGATGTGAGGAAAATAAACAAGCTGGCAGACACAAATCATTCGGGATTAGCATCTCTAAATACTGTGGAAGCAATTCTATGAAAACATGAACAAGTCTGCAGAGATTGAAAATGCAGCAGATGTTTTTTATTTTTTTGTTAAAACAAATACAGTTTTTAGTTTTTG
>VDFB02086956.1:0-14208 GCA_007258455.2 Sequoia sempervirens | reverse complement strand
CACGGTATTAGAGTTTCAGTTAGATTGTGTTCCACCTATTTCAGTTCATGAGGTTGAGGCCGTACTTAGCAGATTTGTTGAGTTGGTAATCAGAGAGAAGGCCAATGGGAACACACTACTGGACGAAGATCTTCTAGAAGACTGAATATGGAGCATTTATTGCATTTACTATTTATGGGAGTGAGTGGAATCTTTGATTCATTTAATGTACCACTCCCCATTCGCAGCTTTAGGGTTAGGGTCGAGGGTGGCACGATTCGCCACTCTATTGATTGAAATCCAGTCAGCCCTTTGGGACTTGGCTAGCTATAAAAGGGGGAGTCTCCCTCATTTGTAAGGCATTAGAAAATTAGAATTAGATTAGACATTGGAGTAGTAGACATTGAGAGAGCATTAGAGCTAGATAGTGTAGCATTGTAGAGCATGTTTGCATAATTTGGAGAAGAGAGAAAGCTTTCCCTTTGAAAACTTTTGAAGAGATTGTTGTGTAACACATTTTATGATAATAGATCTTTTCATTGATGATGGAATTCGTCTTGTCATGAAATGCTAGCAAGGTTTCTTCTTCCTTTCGTATCCAAGTAGCTTAAATTCATGCAAGCAGCTTACTTTGGTGTGTGGTGTTTTATTGAGATAGCTTCGCTTTATTCCATACCACTAGCGGCTTGTTGATGATAAGTTCGCCTTGTGTGGTCGATTGGAGATTATTTTGTGTTTAACTTCGGTTGTGGTTTATATACTTATATGCGTCGTTCTGATGGTGTATGTATGTTAAATTATAACTTGAACATCTTTCGCTGTTTCCCTTGAAGATTGCACCGATTTTACTGAGGCTGTCCGACGGAGGCTAGGTGAAATCCGGTTGAAGTCTATTGAAACAAAGCTCCACATATCCTGCATTTAGAATAGAATGTTAGTTTCTTAGGCCCTAAACCCCTTTTACTTTCCGTACATTTCTGATTAGTTTTAGGAAAGGAACCACATTGCCAAATCATACGCGCAAAATCCCCTTCAAAATCATACCCACTGCTAACTGCAAGAAGTCTGAACAATTGTGTAAGTCCCCTCGTAAGAATACAGCAAATACACATCAACCGAACTGGGTCTATTCGCATTAAAGGAACCTTGGAGTTGAACGCGCAATCTTAGCGCACGGAATACTTTGATCAAGAGAGAATGGAATAGCCTTCGGACTATTTTGTTCTGCTGTTTGGTATGGTCACAAAAACCATCAACACAACACAATCCCACTCGTCAGGAATTTAAAGGCCTAACATCCATCCTTCCGACGAGGTTAGTCAAGATTCATCTTGGCTTGAGAATATCCTAGGAAGGAAGAGAGAGAGGCCATCCTACCAACTGGACTTCACAGAATTTGACCATGTCCCTCAGGACATGCCAATGAAGAAGCCGAAGAAGCCGGTCCATGTGGGAAAAAATGTTGTCAATGAGATTGTCATTGAGGCTGTTGCGCCACCTGAAGACAGAAATGCTAATGAGGTAGACGTTGATGACTTCACTTTGTTGAAGGTCAACCTTGGCAAGACCACGTGTCAAGTTGAGGCGGTTCTTCTTGAAGTTGCATCAGTGAGTGTCAAAGAAAGAATGGCAAAGGACGGTAAAGACAATGCAGCCCTAAAGGCTGAAAACCAACAATTGCGACTGTATATATCCAACTTGATGCATGGTACATCAAACATCTCTGCCTTGCCTCTACAGATGTTGGAGCTCCCTGCATAACATCAGCTAAGTCAGCTAATCCAATATGGAAAGCACTTGAGAGATCAAGTGGAAGAGTTCGTCATCAGGGGCCGGTGTATACTTGCAGAGTTGTACTAGCTAAGGTGCAGAGCCCATGACCTTCACGCGAAGATTCAAGAATCAAAGTGAGATACAACAGAGAAGAGGCCTATGGACGAGATCACTCTCTCAGACTTGCAAATGGTGTACAATTCAGTTACCACAGAGAACAAGCAACATCTTTACACTTGGAAAGAACAGCTTGCATACAAAGTGAAAGTTTATGATCTATGTGGAATTGATTGAGTATCGACAGATTGTGGTAGGTGTTATCAAGTTCGTAAGAACATTGGTAACATCTATCCCTTGCCTTTACCGACATGAAGGAGGTGCATACGTTGAGCTAGCTGAGGTACAAACACAGTTTCAGGATCTCATCCGTAATAGTTTATGCGGTCATCCTATTGACTACAGGTTAAGTCAGATCGTAGCCATGTCGACAAAGCTAGATGACGTAGCTTCCAAGACTATTGAATATCAAGAGCAGATTGTGGGTGGTGAGGAAATGCTGCAGTGACACGTCATCATCTTGTGAAGTATGAGTTGTCTTGATGCAGAGGCAGTCAACAACTGGTTAGAGGAATTGTTGACTCGAGGTGATAATGTGTAAACACCCAGTTAGGACGTCCTACCCCTCCAAAATAGCATTTATGACAATAGGAGTTAACCTAATGCCTCTTTCCAAGTTAACTCACTATGCCACTAATCATGCATGTCTATTTCCACTGATTATGGATGTCTATTTTGGAGACACTTTTGTATATTGGAGTTCTCTTTTAGTTTAGAATCAGTTAACTGAAGTAGACTTCCCAGTTAACTATTAGGTTGCCTACTTTTAGACACAGGAATAAATCTTGCAGATTGGCAAGAACTAAGTGTTCACTCAAGGAGATTTTAGGGTTGCCCACTCCTTTGAGCTTCTATAAATAAGAGCCTTGAGCTCATTGTATTTTAACTTTACTTCACAGCAGCAAAACGCTGAGCTAAAAAGCCTTTGACTTTGTTCGCTTAGTATATGTTTGTTGAATCGTATTTGTTATAGCTAAACGTTGAGCATAGCTTGCGTTCTTTCTATTCAGATTGGAGTGTTCAATCTATGTTCATGTTCTATTGGTTGATCGCTTCTTGTGTGATTGTCTCTTTGACACAAGTTGCTGTCCCAAAGTGTAATCTTTAATCGAAATTGAGATAATAAATCAGGAGAGCTACCTTGCCTTTGATCCAAAAGTCTCAAGAATCTATCATTGTATGTTGTTTCCAATAATCTTTCTTTCAATCTACACCCCAGAAAGAGCACTGTGCCTCCTTGGGAATTTAGAGAGTAGGATTATCGTCATATGTTGTTTCTAGTAGTCTACCTTTCAGCCTACACCTCGGAAAGAGCACTATGCCTCCTTGGGAATTTAGAGAGTAGGATTATCGTCATATGTTGTTTCTAGTAGTCTACCTTTCAGCCTACACCTCGGAAAGAGCACTATGCCTCCTTGGGAATCCTGAAATCTAGCCTACCGTTTGATGATTACTTGCATGAGTTCTATTTTAGTGTAAATCTGGAAGTTCAAAGCCTTCGGATACATTCTGAGAGACAGTTCGTCCAAGTGATTGAACCATTCCATTCCTACTCCTATATCCTCTTGCTTTGTTTTTCTAGAGGAAATAGGATAGATTAAAAGTTAGCCTAGTTGTAGTTAAGATTTGCAGAAACCAAAGAAAACCTTAGCTGCAGCGCATTGTGTTTATGCACCCTTGTGCCTTGCCACTAAGTAAAAAAAGATAAGGACTCAATCCATTTTACTTTTATGCAACCATCAACAAAAGAGGGAGCTTCCCTTCCTAATTTGAAGAGCAGTTAATTATGTGCATAGCTATCCGTTTCCAATAAGCACTCCAAAGGTGTTAATTGAAACGCCAACATAGCTCATAATCCTCGTATGGGTACAATTCAAGTCTTAGTACGCCCAAGGTGCCTAAGTGGCACCCTAGGCTAACCCAAGCCATACTAGGCCGAACCCAAGGGTACCCACAACGCCTAGGGCTCAAAACTTCTTTTTTTTTAACATTTAAAAAAATCCTAAAAGCATTTGGTCACACTAAAGTGGGGGAATAACATATTTTTCAACTCATTTGAGAAACACAAAAGACCAAAACTATATTTCTTTCCTCCAAACTGCCATGTTGGGTTTTGAAGGTTGGTTCATATTTTTTGAAAGTGGGGGACTACAAAAGAGTTAAACCTACCAACATAGGAGAAATAATTGCACAAAGAATATTTAACCATCAAAGGTGAGTAAATCTTTCATTTTTTTCAAGTTTTGAATAATTTTTTTGAAGATTTTACAAAAAAAATTAAGTTTTGATTTATTTTTTTCTTTTTATGCATAGCAAGTTGTTATAATGCTGATTTTTTTAAAAATTTTATAAGTTGTAGGGTTGATAATTTGTATTTTTTTGTTTTAGATTCATACAAAATGGCTGGTAGTTCTAGTTCAATTGCCCCAAATGCAAAGAGTTTATTTAAATTTGATGTATCATCACCTCTTTGGCAACATACGACAATGATTGAACAACTTGATGATGGGGGTTATCTTTACCATTGTAATCAATGTGCAAAAGAGTATAAGAGCTTGTACTCTCAAGTGAAAGCTCACTTCTACACTATTCCTTTATAGGGAATAAGAGTTTGTCCTTGGCCAAATAAAAAAGGATTTCAAAGCATCAAATATTAGCTTATATTAAATAACAAGAGGATGCCAATATAGCAAGACATAGATCAAAGGAAAGAGCACATCCTCTTGGCAAGAAAAGCATGCACAAACCTCCTAGTGGCTTATCACAACTAACTAGTCCACATCCTTTCATGCAATTGCCACCATCTTTTGGAGAAGAAAATGTTTCAACTTCATATAAAAGAGGCCCATTGGATATGGTGATGGCCATTTCCAATACACGTTTGGATTATATTAGTCTTGGGTATGAAAAGGTGTGAACCACCTTATTGGCAAAGGAGAAAACATTAGTAGAGGCATCATTGTAATGTCCCCTTTTCGGTCCTAAGCTTTCCAGTGGTTGTTAGCCTATTTCCGAAGTCCCGTAGGCTATTCAAAGGCATTTCAGGGGATTCCAAGATTCTTGGATATTCTTGTCAACATTTCAATCTAGGTTTATCTAGATTTTTTGTGATCCTCGATGGGCAATAACTACTATTTTTAGCAAGTCACAACTACATCTTATATTGGGCTAATTTTGAATTTGGACCAATGTTCCACGGGGATGCGTCCTCCCAAAAAACCCTACATTTCCTAGATGTCCCTATCTCGCAGACTTGGGGACTTGTGGGAGACGTCCCCCCACCAACCTGCCACTAGTGCCACCATCCCACCACCAACGTCATCTCCAAGACGCCGCTAAGACTTCGAGGATGTCGAGGTGTCCTCAATATGTCTAGGGGACTCCTAGTTGTCTCCAAGATGTATAATTCTTATACTCATACATTTTTTATAACTATTTTTTCAAGTACTATATGTATTTAAGTGCCCTACCACCACCCCACCACCGTCCCCCCATTGTGCCCCCGCTGTCCCCAAACTTAGGTCCTTCATCCTCTCATCCCCAAAACCTATACCCACATCCCCCTATTAGGAAACTCCGTGGAAAGTGCTAATTTTAGCAATGGTTCTAGCAGCAATTCAGCGCAATTTTTCTATGTGATAATCCCTCGAATTTTATCAGCATGGATAAGACAACATAGAAGGCCAACCTCATGTTGTGGGAGTAAAATAAAATATTAAATAAATACCTGGCCGACTTAAGAAACTTAAATATAAAATAAAATATTAAATAAATACCTCGCCAACTTAAGAAGCTTAAATCAATAAAAGAATGGAATCGCTTATATTAAGAAGTAATTGAAGATACAACGATTCATTTAGGAGGCGACTATTTGAAAGGAAGCGATTAAAGTTTAAGGAAGATTACAACTAGAAAGAGGCAAACTATTGCAAGAGGTGTTAGAAAGTGACGTCTCACTTCATAGAAGTATATGTAGAATATGGAATTGAGAGAGGAAGGCATCAATTTGGAAATCTGAAGAAGTAACACATTAGTGTAAGCAGATCAAGTTGCTCCTAGGGAGCAATTGGTCAACAATTCAGGCTGCTCATTCATAAGAAGAAATCAGACACCCAGCCACTAATGATTCGCATGATTTAAAGGACATTTATAGCAGAAACAGTGAACAAGGCACCGTTCTGCCCAATCTGCATATGCATGTGACTAGTTGAACAATTCAGAAATAGCATCCATTTATGGTGTCTAATCTGCACATTTAAACAAGTTTAGTTGCAGAATATATATCAGATTTTATATCTGATACTTCTTATTTCTATCAGCATATTCATACGAGTATATATATGTATATCACTCTAATAATCAGTTGAGTATAGTTTATAAGATTACATCTTGATCAAATTAAGGTTTGCCATTTGAATTATTATATCTGATCATACCTACATCTTAGACTTAAAGGATAAATCAAGTTGAATCTATAAGGGGACATCACATTCTATTTCTAGCAATGATGGCAGTTTCCATTGTTGAGCTCTGTCAATTTTGGCAGTTCAGTGCTTCCACTGCCCTTGGAGTTCATAAAAGGAAAATATTGCAACTTAAGTTATAAAGTTATAAGTTCGAAAAAAGGCAAGTTATAACTTAAGTTTATTAGGCTCACTTTCGTACACCACGCCTAGGAAAGTGAACTTAAAGTTGTTTCAAAAGAGGGGCTTGAACTTGGACGCCCAAAAGGTGGAATTAAGCAAAATTAAAATGAAATTACATTTCCCAAGGATGGTGTCCCTTTTGGAAGGAAAGACAATTCAAAATTGGAACCCTATTTTCTATTTAAACCCCCTCAAAGCTCTCATTTGAGGATGTTGAGGATTTGATAACAAAGTGTTGCCGACATGATGTTGGAATTCTCCAAGGCCTTGAGGACGAAAACCCTCAATGGTTGGTTCTAGTTTCGGAGTTGAATGATACTCCCTAGCTGGACTGGTGTAGTTCATTTCAAGAGCTTCCATTGGGCTTACTAGTGATGTTTTATAGTTTGAAGTTTGGTTGATGATTGCTTTGGTAATTTCTAGTATTGTTTGCATATGGTTTAATTATTTCAGTACAGATTGGAGCATTTTGGAGTGTTGTTTCAGGCTTCGCTGTTGTTGGTGTGTACCTTTCCATAGCCTAGTTGCTTCACGTTTGTGCTCACGTTGTTTGAAGGTTGGAAGATCTTTTTGTGGATATTAGACTAATGGATTGCTAGGCTTTGGGCACCCCATTGCTCAAAGTTGCAGATTTTTAGAAGGAGATTCTGATTTTTACTAGTTGTTCGCCCCCCTAGTTAGCTCGTACAGTTTGGCATGGTGGTGTTTTGATGTAGTTGCTGCTGTCCGTTCACTTCGGGGTTGCAAACTTGTCTATATCTTGGCGCCTAGCATAGTATTTGGCTTTGCAAGTGTTTGGGAGAGTCTCTATGGCATTTGGGTGAAGTTATGTTCATTGGATGGTTGCTGATTGGTGTTTCCAGCTTGCTGTTCACTTTGTATCAGACATGAAACTTTGCATCAAACCTGTAGCAGCGATGTTCTAAACCATCTTTAGTCACTTGGGGTCTTCCTATTGAGGTACTATTGTTATGTTTTGTGGGAGAGTTCTTATATTCTCATTGTGGCATCATTTGGGGGAGATATGCTTCAAGTTCTTATCATTTTCCTAGTATAACCGCAGCATATGATGTTTTGAAGCATTTATATATTGAGCTCATTGTAACAACTTTGGTATTACCATTGGTGATTTTTCTCTTGTACTTATTTGCTACTTACCCCACTAAATAAGTGGTGCTCTCACTGAACAAGCGGTTGAGCTTTCTTACTTTCATGTCATTTCTAACCCCACCGAATAAATGGCGCTCTCACTGAATAAGTGATTAAACATTCTTTACTTTTATGTTATACCTGCTGAACAAGCGGAGGATCTCTCTCGATTGGTCAGCTTGCTGCCAAGTGCTTTTCTTTGTTGTAATTCCCGCTGAATAAGCGGATGGTTCATTTCATGCACTTGGTTTTACATACTCACCCCACTGAACAAGTGGTTTTCTTTATAAGCACATAATTATAAGCTTACCACTATATGCTCTCACCTTATCCACATTGGGATCTAGGTGATCAAAAAATGGAAGGGTGTTTACTTCAGTTGCTTATCATTGTTATGTTTGCTAAGATTGCCCAAGTTGCAAATTTAAAAAAATTAAGGGTGGGTTATTACCATAGTTACAAGACTCACCCAAACTCAACGAGTACTCGCGAGTCTCGAGGCAGGTGAGGCTTGGCAAGTCCCAGAGACTCGGATGTCGAGTACTCATTGAGACTCGCCAGACTCACCGAGTCCCGTGCCAAAGACTCGACCGTCACTATGGGCTTGAGTTGCAAAAAAAACACATTTTAAAGTTTCTTTTTTTCTTTTTTTTCTTTTTGCTTTTATACTTGCCTCTATTCCTCCAAAAGGCACTTCATTTCATTTTCAAGCCAAGTAAGAGAGAAAAAAGAGAGAAGAGGGCCAAAACACATTTGCATTGAAGGAAAATCAGCAAAGAGATTGAGCACCAAATGCTTATTGAATCACATTTGTGCAGGTTCGTAGGTGATTTTGCTGCATCTAGAGGAGTCTACAAGGGATTGGAAAGAGATTTTCATTGATTTCAAAGAAGATTGAAGAGGTATGTTTGAGTTTTCAAGGTTTTTTTTTGTTTTTTTTAACCAAAACATCATTTCTCTTTTTTTTTCTTCTTTGTTTTAGTGAAACAAAGAACAAGTTACAAATAAATACAAACCCTAGGTGTGTGTGTTTAAGTTTTTTGTTGAACAAACCATAGGCATTCTTGCAAAAAAAAAAAGTTTTATAGTTGCAAACTTGCAAACCCTAGGTTTTTTAGTTTAATTATAAATTATACTTTGAATGCTATTTTTTTAAAATTTATGTGTTATTGCAGCATTGTTTATATCTATAAATTGTCTCCATCATATTCACCATGTCTCAAAGTAGAAGAGATCCTTGTTGGAAACATGCCATTATTACCCTTGGGCAAAAAGAAGAAGTACAATGTTTTCATTACAAAACAATTTTTCTTGGGGGTGGCATTAATAGATTGAAATACCACCTTGCACGTATATCGGGCCGAGATGCTAATCCTTGCACAGAGGCCCCTATTGAGGTAGTGCGTGAAGTGCAAGTGCAATTGGAAACCTTTGAGCAACAAAAAGAGTTAAAAAATAAGCAAAAAGAGGAGATGGCAGCCGTGTGTGGATTTGGAGATTCGAGTTCTTCCATGCCTCCAATTCCTCCACGGTCTTCACCTTTAGTTGTTGGTAGTGGTAGTGGCAGTGGCAGTGGCAGTGGCAGTGGTAACGTTAGCATTGGGCCTAGGGTTCGTGGATCTAGGCTGGATTCATATATTTTTCCACGCACTACTCTGAGTTCCCAACCATCTCTTGAGAGCATGGGTTCGAACAAGGATAAACATGATGCAGCCAAAGCTGCAATTGGAGACTTCTAGTTTTATTGCGACATTCCATTTCATGCAGCCAAATAATCCTTCTTTTGTATTGTTTTAAAATATATAGCTTGTTGCTTGATAGTTGATTCTTTATCTCTTGAATTTTATTTTTAGAGCTATGTTGAATTCAAATTGAAATTATACATTTTTCAATACTAATTACTAACTTAATTTAATTTATTTGTGTTAGGTCTCCATATTGGCAAAATATGATTGATGCAATTACTATTTGTGGGGGGGGGTTCAAAGCCCCTAATGGTGAAGAGATAAAAGGCCCCATTTTGTCCCAAAAAGTGGCTGATGAGAAATCTAGAATAGAGGAGCAGAGAGAAATTTGGAGGACGAAGGGTTGCACCATCATGACTGATGGTTGGACCGATAGAAGAAATAGGAAATTACTCAACTTTCTTGTTTCTTCCTTAGGTAAATATTTTACTTCCTAAAATGCATTGCTTTAGTGATTAACAATCAAGATTTTAAATTTATATTTTATTGAATCATTTATTTTGTTTCTTTTTCAAGTGGTACCGTGTTCATTAAATCTATTGATGCATTCAGCAACACCAAAAATGTTGAATTCCTTTGTGAGGCTTTGGAGGTTGTCTTGGCTGAGGTAGGGGAGGAGAATGTGGTGCAAATAGTCACGGATAATGCAGCAAATTATGTTGCTGCAGGTATACTATTGATGGATAGGCACCCACTATTGTTTTGGATACCTTGTGTCGCTCATTACCTTGACCTCATATTGGAGGATCCTGGCAAGCTTGACTGGATCAAAGCATGTGTGGAGACCGCAAGGAATATTTGTAAGTTCATATATAATCATACATGGGTCCTCAACCTTATTAGGCAATACACAGGGCAAAAGGAGTTGGCTCGCCCTAGGATAACACACTTTGCTACCAACTTCATCACTCTATAATCCTTATTGCAGTCAAAGGGAGCTTTGAGGCGGATGTTTGTTAGTGAGGAGTGGTCTCCCTCAACATATTCTAAGACATATGCAGGGGTGAATGCATCAAGTTGGATTTTTGATGAGCAGGGCTTTTGGGTGCCTACTAAGGAGATTGTCAAGGTAAATGTAATAAGTAATTAGTTTAATAATTCTACATTATATTTTCATTTATTTTATTTGCTTATTTTTGTTGACTCTTACTTATGTCAATGTTTCATAATAACTGTAGGTCACAAAGCCTTTAGTGGTTCTATTACGAGTTGTCGATAGGGAGAAGCCCACAATGGGCTACATATACGAGGGCATGGATAGGGCCAAAGAGGCCATTAGATCCATTTATGGGGGAGTTGATAGTATTGCCCCGTTTGGGAGATCATTGATAGACGATGGCACCTCCAGCTTCACAAGCCCCTACACGCAGCAACATATTTTCTCAATCCGGCATTCCAATTCCGCAAAGAATTCAAGGCGAATGAGGAGGTTTTGAGTGGGCTCTACACAAACATTGAGAGGATGTCTGATTCTCATGTTGGAGCGCAAATTGTTGCTGAGATAGAGATTTTCAAACTTGCACAAGTAGATCTCTTTGCAAGAGATATATGCAAAGATACTTGATTGACATTGCAACCAAGTAAAAATTTATTAAGGGCATAATAGTAGTTTAAAAATTACCACTTTTCAATCTTTTATATTCAATGTTCATATTATAATTAAATATTCACATTTCAGAATGAGATTTTTTTATTTTTTTTTTCTCATCTCAGATGCATGGTGGGAGAGATTTGGTGCTAAAGTACCAAATCTTCAAAGGATTGCGATTCGAGTGTTGAGCCAACCATGCAATGCATCGAGTTGTGAGCGCAATTGGAGTATGTTTGAGCACATACACTCCAAGAAGCGCAACACGTTGTCAGTGCAGAGGTTGAATGATCTTGTTTATGTTCATTACAACCTGCGCCTTCGCCATAGACAGATATTGGGCACTGACTTGTCACCCATCATGTTGGAGGAGTTTGATCCACAGTCATATTGGATCACTGAGGCTGAGGATCCTGTTTTTACCGATGAGGACCTTGATTAGGTCGACTAGGCGGATTGAGAGGCAGAGGCAGCCGCCATGGCAGAGGAGGAGGATAAAGCACAAGGAGACACCTTGGATGTTGGTTTGGGTACCTCTGAGTCTGACACTGAGACACAGGCAGAGATGATGGTTGCAACATCATCCAGGACCTATCTTAGACGTCTACACAAAGGACTAACACTTAGAGCCTTAGTGATGCAGGTTCCTTTGAGCCATAGACTTATAGCTTTTGTTTTACTTTTGTTATATGTTTGGAACTTTTGATGCCATGGATTTCATATTCCGTGAGTATTGTATACATTTCACAACATTTATATATCTAAATTCTAACTATTTAAACTATTACAACTGTTATTGGTATTAACTATTAAGTAATTACTTATTTCCTTCAGCTAAAATTTCCATTTATACTTATGTGATCGATATATGTTTGTGTATAGGATCATAGTAGTTTCTATTTCATGATGTTATTGTGTATTTAAGGTTTATTTACTAAAGGGTGCATGAAACAAGCTTTAAATCCTTAAAAATATCTGAATTTCTTGGGTTTTTCTATTTGCCGAGTCTTGGGCGAGTCTGGGCTCCGAGTCCGAGTAAAAAATCGGCTTGCCAAGTCCGAGGCAAGTCTGAGTCTTGTAACACTGGTTATTATAGTGGAATTAGAGCTGGTTTTCCTACCAGCTTGTGCTTTTGACACATGCCATGCAACAATATCATCTATGAGTGAAAGAGAAAGAAGGTATTACGATAGAGAACAGAAGAAAAATCAATGGCAACCTCCACCAATTCTAGAAGGAGAAAGAGTTTCAAGGATTCTTGAGATCCATTCAAATTCTTCTAGAGACAATGACAATTCAGTTGAGGTTATGGCAAAAAAGGGGAAGGCACTAGGCCAACCCGAAAATCCAGATGAAAGAACAGAGAGAAAGTTTGACATTATGTTGGACATGATGTCGCAGTTGTTGGCAAAGATGAACCAAGGTATTCCACAAGTTAGCCATGTGCCACAAGGTGAAACTAGCTCCACCGACCAGTCAAACACGGGTTGACACACTACTACAGTAGTTTTAGGGTATTTTCCTAGACCATTCCAGCCCACATTCACACATAGGGATGAGCCACCGGGTGCTCAAGAGGAGCAAGTACCTTTGGTAGATGAAGTTAGGACAGCCTATATGAAGTATGTTTCTCTACCAGCTGAGATTCGTGAGTTATTGACCTTGGATCAGTACCTCCACCAATGGAAGAAATGGGGTGGAAGAGTGGAGAACCGAGGGCCACCAGTGCAGAGAGATTCCCAAAATGCTTTGAGAAAGGTAACACCAGCATTCTATGATGGGAGTGATAAGTGCATGGCTAGAGCTTGGGTGCAAAAGCTGGATAATTACTTGTCACTGAAACCCATGCCAGAAGATGAGGCAATCAAATTTGCCACTAAAACCCATGCCAAAAGTTGGATAATTACTTGTCAATAAAACCCATGCCAAAAGATGATGCAATCAAATTTGCCACTTTGCATCTTGATGGAGCAACTCATGAATTGTGGTATCATGGCCTTATCACACTTGGCCATTATTTGATTACCACATATGATGAGTTCACCAATAAACTCATTGAGAGGTTTTGATAAAAAAGGATCTTGAAATACATTTTAGAGAGCTTGCATAGTTGAAGCAGTTTGGTTCACTTGACACTTACATTTTAAAATTCCAGAGACTTTCCGTCATGGTTCTTGGTATCATAGAGAAGAGACTTGTAGTCCTTTTCAGTGAGGAGCTAATGGAGCCATTAAAGGGTTGGGTTAAAGCTTTTGACCCACCAACTCTTCATGAAGTGATAAGGAAGACAAGAAGCATGGAAGAGCAAATTTCCACCTAAGACCTTTCCGCATGATAGAGATAAGAAGCATGACAAGAAGAACACACAGCCCAAGGAAGCACCCGCAAAGAAGTTGGAGGAAGACTACAAAAAGAAACTAAGGAAGAAGAATCTTTGTTTCACATGCAAAGAGCCATGGGCCACAAGTCACAAGTGTTAGAAAAAGGGGAAGAACCATTAATTGGAGGCCTATTCAGCTGATAGATCAGAATCAAAAAATTCAGACCAACGAGCTGAATCAAAGGAAAATGAAGAAGAAGGTTCAAAAGAAGAGATTGGGAAAGTGAATGAGAGAGGTGGCACTCTTGCAAGGATTTCTAGCCTTCAAAGAAGTAATTCTTTCAAACTTAAGAGGGTTGTTGAAAGGGCAGCAAGTTGTTGCTCTAATTGACACTAGTGCTACACATAATTTCATTGACAAAGATATTGTGGCACAACGTGGGCTTGTTGTGACCTTTTCACACATCACCCCATTCAAAATGGGGACCCCCCTAATTTTTGCTCCATTCTGGTCTTTTGGCTTTGGTTTTGTCTCTCTCTCTCTCTATCTCTCTCGTTTTTGTCTCTCTCTCCGGGAATGTGCCCGTCTTTGAGCTTAAACTGGAAATTTTGGCTAAGTCTGTAGAATTAGGGTTTTGAATCTTCCGGCCAGTTTTAAGTCAAATTGGGTGAGCGAATTAAAGTCTGAGCTTGACACTGCGTCCAGAGCACCTTAAGCTGCTTGCCATCAAATTTTGAGTTGAATCCGACAACTTGTATTTTTAGCAGTCTGGGCATCGAAGCCATTTTCAGGGTTTGCATGCGAAGCTTTTCGATGCATGTCTAGAGAATATTTATGGGTTTTCCGAGACCTACGCAGTGATATAACATGCAAAATGAGACGATAACTTT
>VDFB02086955.1:0-28023 GCA_007258455.2 Sequoia sempervirens | reverse complement strand
CCCAAGCAGGTCCCACTAAGAAAATGAAAAAGGGGTGACTCAAAAGACTTGGAAAGCTACGATTTCTTGTCACCCAGGATCGCCAAATGGTGCAAGGGGATTGGATATGTCAAATAGCCTTCCCAAACACGCCAAACAAGGTTTATTGACCCCCTTTAATTAAGCTATGTGCCTATTTTACCAAAATACAATCGAAAAAAAACTTAAAATTTTTACCTTCTGGAGGACAGGTCCGCCACTCATAGGACAAGCCCCGCCATCGAATCGACAGTTCTCGCCATCAATTAGGACAGTCCGCCATCGCGACTGACAGCCCGCCACTAAATTAGGACTGTGTCCGCATCGCGACCGACAGCCCGCCATCAATTCAGGACAGGTCCGCTTCATCAACTGACAGTCCGGCCATCGAACCGGGACAGCCCGCATCAGCATCTAGGACAAAGCCCGCCACTGGCCGTGATCGAGCCCGCCTCGACAAAGTCCGCTTCACTCCAGACCAACCGGAAGAGGACAGGTCCGCCACTCTGCACCCTGGACCTGCAAAAATGCAAAAAACAACAAACGTGAAAGAAAAAGACCCGTTTGTGGGTCCCACCGGGCGTGCCAGAAATGTGATAGGTCGAAATAGGTGTTAGAAAACAAGCAACAAGTTAAAGAGCACAAATAAACAACTAAAACAACCTACACTTCGAGATTAGCCTAAGTTGGAAACAAAACAAGACAAAGCCATGAAATGGAACTTTATACCTTGCGTTGAGTCGATCCTTTGGTTGGCCCTTCGATCTTGGATGTGTATGCTCCTTGGATGGCGAGATGCAAGCTAGATGAGGATGTGAAGATGGATGCAAATGGATGAAGATGTGAAAATGGCTAAGTAGAGGTTGAGAAATAAAACTGCAAGAGTTTGGCTAGCACAAGTGATCTCCCCAAAATGAGAGAAAAGAGGGGGTATTTATAGGATTTTTGGAAAATCCTAGGGGAAATGGACGGTTGAGATTGATCCACCAAATATCAAGATGTAGGGCTAAGGTGAGTTGAGAACCCACAAGCCCTCACATCTTGACATGTGGCATGTGAAATAGCCCTAAAAGGTGAAGTGGATATGAGGTGGAAGAAGAAGGACATGACATGGAGAAGGGTACAAAGTACCTTGGGATTGGACAAGATCTCCTCATAAAGGAGGTCCTTGTCCCCATGTGGGTGAGAGGACATGTGAGGAATTAAAAATTCCTCAAATATTCACATGGGGAGATGGGAAATAATTTTAAATTCCAAAGGGTGCATTGGGGGATTAAAAGGTGAATTAAAAATTCACATGGGGAAGAGAGGAGCCTAGGATAAATAAAAAGGAATTAAAAATTCCTTGGGGGATGGGGAGAGTTGACTAAAGGGGTGATTAGGATTGTGCAAGTACTTGATTAGATTAATTAATGAGGATTAGAAGAGGGTTAGATCTCACATGTGACTTGATGTGACAAGTCAAAGATCACATGGGGAAGAGTAATGAAGGATTAGAGGAGGGTTAGGTGGCTAAGAGAGATTAGAGGCCAACTTGCAAAAGTTGGAGGATGTGACACATCCTAATCAAGCATTAGGCATGTGCACACCTTTTACCGATGGATTTGTAGCTAGGCTGATTAAGATAAGATAAAAATGATGGAGGATGTGACATGAAGGGAATTAAATAAATGGAATATTTATTTAATTCAATTGATGGAAGGAGGATTAAAGAGATAAGGTATTATTGATTAAATACCTTAGGGATTAGAAGAACTTAAGGATGTTAATTAAAGGGGATAAATTTGGATAAATTAAGTGTCCAAATTTAGACATCTACAACATCCATTGGTATGTTGATTGTATCTCCCAAAGGAAGTTCTTTTAGTTTTGTTATTTTAGGATTATATTCTTCTTTATCCTTGATACTTTCATTACTTTCATTTTCTTCATCAACTTGTTTAGTACTAACCATAGCACATGTAACCATTTTCTTTGTGAGAGGGGTGAATTATTTATCATAGACTTAGTTAGAATTTCTTTCAAAGCTTCATCGTCCTCAAATTTTTCCAAAGACTCATCACAAGTTATATTGATTAACTTGGGATGCTTGAAGGTGAGTTGGTTTACTAGAGTTACATATGAGAGTATTGATATTGAGTGAAGGTCATTTTGTTGCTTGTGTTATCTTAGAAGCATAATATCCCAAACCACTTTTTGTTTCTTGTGTGTTAGGATCTATAGGAATGCGGATGCCTTGCTCTTTCTTCCCACATCTTAATCTATTATAACCAAGTTGTTTCACGAGCTCATAACCTCTCCCATAAAGTCTTTGCATTTCTTTAGGGTTTGGTGGTTGTTGATAATCTATCTCATCAAAATTAATTGTAGAGCTTGTGTCTTCTTGTGATATTTCCTTTGAATTTTTCATTGACATTCCCATTGGTTGATTTTTCTTTTTAGTGTCTTTGGTTGTAATCTTATAATCTCCCATGAATGCTAGTGTGAAATCCAAGGAACCCCAATCATCTTCCAACAACTTAGTAAGTTCATCAATGTCCATTTCATGTTATTTTTCTTTGTTTGTAACCTCTTGTGGTGTACTAGATTTTGGTGCTTCTAAAGGATCTCGTCCTTCTCTTTCAGCCATCAAGCAATTTTCAGGTTCAGGATCGACTTTTAGTGTGTAGAATTTGTTGTCATAGACATACTTCATGACATGATGCAAAGTAGAAGGCACACCATTCATTTCATGAATCCAAGATCTTCCTAAAAGGATATTATAAGAAATATCTTCGAGCATAACATGGACTAGAGTTTGTAATGTTACTTTCCCCAATTTGATAGGTAATGTGATGACTCTGAGCGGTTGTTTTCCTATGTTATCAAATCCTTGAATAGAAAAAGAATTGGGTTTAATGTCACTTTTTCTCACTCTGATCTATTCCAAAAGGCTCACACTACATACATTGAAGACCGAACCATTATCAACAAGGGTTCATTTTATCGTGATTCGATTCACCTCAACTATTATATTTAAGGCTTCATGTTTTTTTGAATTTCCAAGGGAGGTAACTCAATCTGGTGAAAAACTATGTCCAAGTTCATTTCATTCATTCCTTGAATTAGCAATGCTACATCATTTGAACTAGTGTTATAAGGAATCATAACTTGTTTCAAAGCCTCTTGAAGTATACTATGATAACTAGGTAATTTTTGAAGTATTTCCCATAGATAAATCTTAGCAAGAGTATTCTTAAGTTGTTCAACAAGATTATATTCCTTTCCATTATTTGTGGTCAAACGAGGAGCACTAGGCAAGTGGGATTATGAAAGGGTAATGAAATAGGATTTTTTTGTTGTTGCCTATTGTTCCTTGTATTGTAGGTATGCACAACAGTATTATAACTCATTTGTTGTGAAGCATTACCATTGTAAAGTGAAGTCTTTTTTTTCGGTGGTTCAAGGATGAGCACAAGTTTGTTTTGAACTTGTTGTTTTTGCAAAGGAGGATAAATTATGAGTTGTGGTGTGATGGTATTAACATCTTTGTAATTTTGTTTGTCATGACAAGCCTTAGTGGATAACCCTTGTGAGATGAAGTCCTTAACGACTTCATCTAACATGTCAAAATCATCACTACTAAAAGCCTTGAGGGATAGGTTAACCTTTAAAAGGAAACTTGACATAACGTTGCTTTCCCTAAGGGTCTCGTTTGATGTTTTGCTAATTTTTTCTTTTGTTTTTGTTTTCTAATGAATGCAGAATGTAATCTAACTTGTTTATGAATGCAATAATATTGAAAATGCAGAATTCCAATGCTACTTATAACTGAAATATGCAATAGATTCTTTGTCCAATGTTTCTAAATCTATGAAATAAATAAGAAGTTGAATGCAAAGACAATCTTTTTCAAACTATTACTTCTTAGATTGTAGAACAGAGACATAAATTCTTATCAGAAACCAAAAACTACTCATAATTTTTTCTATCAAAAGTTGTACAAGGACTCATTCGCCACCAATGGTGAATGGGTCCTAGTCTAGGTAATTGCAGTGATCAGGAAGGAACCTAAAACACCAAAACATACCCATAAAATCTTGTTGATTAGGGTGTCTGGGGACTCATTCGCCACTAAAGGTGAATGGGTCCTAGTTTTATGGTTTTATGAGTTTCATTTTAGTTTTTTTGAGTTATTTCTATGTATATGCCATCTCAGATCTATAATAGTCAATTATGTAACAAATTTTCTAAATATGGAGTCTCTAAATGCAACTTTTACTATGATTAAATGATGACTAAGATGAGTAAATATGGAATGCAATTTGAATCTAAATATTTGAGTGATGATCTCAATGTGAACAAGATGGAAAACTAAATCAAATTTAAAGCACTTTTTCAGATTTTTAGTGAATATAAGCAATTTAAACATGCAATTTTACTCTAAATTCAATGTTATCTAATGCATAATGTAGAAACCCTAAATGTAATGAAAAATTAATACAAGCTAGGATCTAGGGTTTGAATGCACTCCAAATAAAAAACTAAGATGCTCAAAAAGGGGTCAGGTTCACCAAAATGAAACATACAGAAAGAGGTAAGGTTATGAAGTCTAATCCCCTTTTTCTAGTTAAGGTTTCATTCAAAAGAGGAGATCCAAGAATCTTGAAATAAATCTCAACCCAAAGGGTGAATTAAGTCAATATTTATGGACCTTGCAATATTTCCTTTATACAAGGATGGGGTGGTGAGCTAGATCACAAATTTAGGAGAAGGAATTGGATTAACACATAAACCCTAATTCTAGGTGCAATGTATAAATCTAACAAAAAATAGAAGGAAATTGGAACTTTTATAACTAAACAAGAAGGAGATAATGTTGTGCACTTGAACACATCTGAATTTTCAATCTAGTGTTAACAGGGACTCATTTGCCACCAAAGGCGAATGGGTCTTTGTAGACCTATTTGAGGAACTCTGAACCTAGAATGGAGTCCCATATAGTGTGTGATCTGCTACCCTCCAAACCCTAACAAGGACTCATTCACCACTAAAGGCGAATGGATCCTGCTAGGTCCTTCCAGAAATCTCTAAATTTGATTTGTAACTTCTAGGTCTACTCTTCTCCCATGCACTTTGAAATTCCTATTTTCAGAGCATCTATCATCAACCTTCACTAATGCTTGATCTTGGACACAAAATGAGCTTGAAGACTTGCAATGTTGCTCCAAAATTCACTCTTTCTTGATTCTTGACAATGAATGCTTGATCTCATGAAAGTTCCTTGTCTCTTAGCTTGCTTGAAATCTTCTTCTAAGTGAAATTATGTAAAATAACCCATTATTTATACATAACTTGAGAATTAACCCCAAAATTCAAATAATTCAAACCGACCTTAGATCTAGAAATGAAAAGTATTAAAATCTTGTGAGAATCAAATTCAAAAAGGGGGTCATCATTAAGGGAGGACCCATTCTCCACCTAGGGCGAATGGTTCTTGACACAAGTTTCCAGGACCATGCCTTCAAGGGGTGAGATTACATCAAAACCCATGTCAAATGTGCAAAGAAAGGGGGATCTTATAGAGGGAGGACCCATTCACCACCTAGGGCGAATGGATCCTAACACCATTTTCTAGGACCTTGATTTTTCCCAATTAAATGTTTGGGTATGTGCAGGATCATCATGGAAAAAATAGGCCCTTAAGTGGCAAAAAGTTCAGAAAAATTAGAGTTAGGAAACTTGACGTAAAAATTTGAATAAGTTATCTATATTATTTCAAAACTATGTAAGAATAGAATCTGTAGAAAATTGAATGTAGTTTCTAAAATACTAGGTTTATTTTTTTCAAAAAAAATTATTTGGTGAAAATTTGAAATTTCAATGCAATAGTACTTAAATTTTAGGGAAAAAATAAGAAGTAGGTGTCTGTCTGACCACCCTAAGCACAATAAAATGATAATATTTTTTTATAATATTTTAGATATAAGTAGAGGACTCATGTCCCGATGTGATTCATATTTTTTTGTATTTTTTTTCCAAGTAAATAATTAATTATGATTTTTTTATTACAAATTTTAAAAAATATAAAAGCTCGTATGTCTGACCACCTTAACTTGGTCAAAAGTTCATGAAATTCAATTTTTATTTTTTTAATCCTATAGTATATGAATCATAGAATGTGACGCATGTTTTGGATTCAAAAAATGTGATACCATTTGAAAGCTATAGTTGTTTTTCAATTAGCCTATCAGTTAGGACTTTAGTCATAATTCAAATAGAAAATGAATAATAATTATTTATTAAATTCAAAGTAAAGCATAATTTATATTGGTGGAAATTTGAGAATCTCCTTTAAAAACCCTTTTCGCTTCATCAATTGTGGGTAAAAAGAAAGTCGTCAGCCACATACCCTACACATACCCATCATATCACCATTTTTTGGCCCATCATGATCCTGCACATACCCGTTTTACAATTTGAATTATGGGTGTCAAAATTGATTTCTTGAAAAATGAAATTTTAAGAGGTCATGAATTTGAATTAAAGGGAAAATTAACCACAATTAATTAATGGGACCCTAGATAAATGTGAAAGTGTGCTACAACACTTTAGAAAACCATAAATAGGGTACAATTTAGGTGCATTTTATTTGAAAAGGGGCCCATTAGGGTCCACTTATTAAAGAAACACTAGAAAAGTTTGAAAGTGTGTTACAACACTTTGAAAAGGTTCAATTTAAGTACACTTAGTTTTTAAAAAGGGGCCCTAGATTAATGTGAATGTGTATGACACATTACAACACTAAACCAACACACTGTTAAGTTGGTTTTGTATCAATTATTCCCAAATTAAGTGTGAAAAAGGACTACTTTTTTGAGACTACATATCTCCATAATTAGATTCATCATTAGAAATACCAACATCTTCTCTAACATATTAACTTCTTTTAATTATCTTTACTTTTTTCTCCTTTTATTATTCACAGCTCTGTTTGGATATCTTGAAGCATAGTGACCTATATTTCCATAGCTAAAACATTTGAAAGGTAGTTTACCTTTGTACTTTTCGATGCCCTTTTTCATCCTTCTTAGAAAGTTAGCTTCCACATCATCAAGATCTTCTCCATCTAAATCTTCAACCCTTTTTTATTTTCCAACCTTTGAAGAAGTCTCTACTTTTGTACCATTTTTCAACCCAAGTTTTCTCATTTCAAATGAAGTCAGTGTACCAAGCAACTGATCTCTAGAATAAGTATTAAAATTTGTAACTTCCTTAATAGCAGATACCTTTTCACTGTAAGAATCATGAAGAGATTTGAGAACTTTCTTTACCACTCTAGGTTCTTTGACTTGTGCACCAATACCTCTCATTGTACTTAATAGATCATCAAATCTCTACATATAGGTTGTAATTTTTTCATCTTCAAACATTCACAGTGTCTCAAACTGTGCCCTCAAATTCTACAACTTTTCTTGTTTAACCTTATCATCTCCTTCATAAATTCTTTCTAGCTTGTCTCAAACTTCTTTAGCAGTCTTCAGATTCATAACTTCTACTAATTTAGAATTTGAAAGACTTCAAAAGAATAAATCTTCCCTTAGCATTTACCTTATGTGCCTTGATCTCATTACTTGTGCTTGGACCATTCACAGGTGCAACATATTGTGTCTTTATTTCCTAAATTCAATCTCATACCCATAGGATGCCAAATATCCTTTTATCTTTTTCTTCTAGAATGCATAGTCTGTGCCATCAAACTTAGGGCAATCTAACTTGTTTTCCATCTTGGATCTACATCAAGAGGTTAAGCTATTCTCTAAGGAACCTATGATACCAATTGTTGATTGAATAAGACAACTAATAGGGGGGTGAATCAATTGTATCAACTTAAAAAATCAAAAGCCCTCAACAGTAATCAAATCCACAAGAATTCATTAAACCCTTATTTTGTTAAGGTGGTTAAACATGAAATGAAGATAATAGAAATTGAAACAACACAATACACAAGATAACACCATATTTATTTGGAAAGCCCAATGAGGGAAAAACCACGGTGAGGATTAGCTCACAATATAAGTAATTGTAAAATTGGTACAAGGGCTCACTGCTAGAATATGACACACTGTCCAATAGGGATCACTTCCACAGAAAGAAAATAACATAGAAGAGAAATGTTACACAAACAACAACTTCTCAATGCAACAGGGAATCTCCACAATTGCTTCAACACTCTTGCAACCTTGTTTGAAATATTGCAAACATCTTCAGCTAACTGCCTTTAGAAATCCAACACTTTGAAGTTTGCACTACTCTACTCAAATTTGTATCTATACTTCTGTAATTTGCACCACATTTATCACTCACATCTATCTCACATCTATTTTAAGATAGTCCAACAACACCACTCTTATTTATATCATCCTCAACCTTGAAAACCTTCTCCAAGGTCAGCAACACATCCTTTACATTTACAATTTCAAATTAGGTCGACACCCAAACATTCCCGTGGTGGATAGGAATGAAGGTGACCCATATAAATTCTTAGTTAGGACCCAAATTTATCCTAACACACCTCAACATGCTTCCAAAATCTTCGCATGTAGTGTGGACACCAGGTTGGTCATTACTCATGCTAAACACCATAAAAATATTAAGTACACACTTCCCACTTGATCAAGATGACATGTAGACCACATAAATATCTTTTACATGACCTAGAACAATCCATGAACCACCTGAGATCCAACAAAGAATTCATCCAAGTTTGCATCATAGAAATACTTCAACCCAGAACATCTAGTTAAACCTCATACGTGCACTGATGCATGAAACACACATTGCACTGCACAAAATCAAGAACAAACTTGAATTCTGAAAGATATAAACAACATGAGTAACTTCCTAGATCCGCACAACCTGAAACCAGACTACGAAGAAATGTGGAGCAAATACATTTCTCCCAAACCATAATAAACACCACTGAAAACCTAGTTCACACATTGGTGAACACATCTCACTCTGCACAACAATCCAGAAACCCAAACTTTGGATATGACAACTACTAACAACCTCAAACAACATATCAGATTTGGATAGACATAACATCAACATAGAATAAATGCAGAACACATCCCAGAGAACGTTTTGAACACTTGCACAACACTGTTTTCTCTCTTTATTAAGTTTTCTTTAAAGAACTTGGAATCCAAGTAGAAAAGACACCATATTTAACATCATCTGCTTTATTTTGTAATGGGTTTCGAGCCCCTTCAAAACCTATTTTTTACCTCCAATCAAGACACCATCTTAGCACATTATTGAACATTCCAACACATCTCCAGACACCGCAACATAAAGATAGCTCCATGTACTCACAAAATTTCCTCAATACCTCAACAATACATGCACACAAACTACAACAAACTGTTTCCATCTTTTTCATAATTTTCTCAATATCCTCGACATCTTCATCATGCAACAACCTTCCTCAACACATAGTTGACATAAATGAAAACAACAACATGTTGAAATCAATGGCAACACCTTCATAGTTACAACAAATTATCATCAAATTCAATATGTGAAATAAAAATGATTAATTTCTTACTTTCAAACCTTACAATAGGAAACACCACATTATTGCACAAAAACGTAGAAAGAGAGTGGAATAGGGTTGAAATTAATAAGTAGGAAAATGCAAAAATGCATTGTGAAGAAGAACAAGAGAGCATTAGAATGAACAAGTAGATTATGCGAATAGGAACATACGAAGTATGGTGTAAAATAGAGAGAGCAAGCCTATCCCTATAGAAGTTTAACTAGACATTTTTTGGCTTGGCTTTGGGGCATGATTCTATGTTGTCCACTATATTTTAGTATTAACTATATTTTTTAACCTTGGCTTAATATATATTCTAATCCATTACAAAAAGGAATAGGTGTAATGGATCATCTTGTCAAATTTCAAGTGGGTAATTTAAAAAATAAGTGGAGAACTGCACTATATATTCTTACTACAAAGGGTGCTAAATAAATAAAACTCGTAACCCCAATAGTCCAAGAACTAGTGAATATAAACAAGTAAAGAATTAACTTTAAAATATGACCATGATGGTGATATGAGACTTGGCCATACCTAGTTTGGTCACTATTTTGCATAGATTTGAGACTTTGAGTGAATGTTATTTCTTGTAAAATTAAAACTGTATTTCACACTTATCTACTTAATTACAAAATTGTATCTTGTTGTAAAGATATAATTACAAGTAAGAGTGCCAAACAATCAACCATAATCTTAGTAATACATGTTATATACAACATTATAATATAATTTTTTATAATACATTATCACTCTTATTTTTTAATAAAAAATATTAACTCATCAATCACAACACTAATAAATCCTATTTTATACAACACTTTCACCACTAACCTTTCTTCCTTGAATCCTTCCCTTCTATTACCTAAATTTTGATAAAAAGATAAATACTAACTAAAAAAAAATTATGTATTCAACCAATAAAGACAAAAATATTATTTACTTAATTAATTAATTTTTTTTAAAAATCCCCTTCTTACCAACTTCAATAAAATAATTTTCTTCCAAATTTATAAAATCAAATACACCTTAAAAAAAAGCTCTTTAAAAAGCTTCTTTGACTTCTCCATATTCCACATCTTATTGCTCTATTTTAATGCATTCTTAACTTAGATAATATTTTAAGTCTCATGATGCATATAAATATTCATATTCCACGTGTATAGTGACACTTAGAAGAATTAACCCCTCAAACATTTATAAGAGTTTTATTTCATTAAGTATTTTGTTTTTAAGATATACATCATTAACGTGCATTTATTGCTCCTTGTCCACACACATTTAACTTAATAACACCAAACTTCGAAATTTTCTATTAAGATATAAGACTATTAGTTTATTACTTCTTGTGAATCCTAAGATCACTTCCATAAAGAGATTCGAAAATTCGATTTCGATGGTGAGTTGTCAAGAATATAAAACTAAGAACTTATTATTTAGAGATTACAAGTTTAAGCTAAGGGCTAATAGACTATTCTATGTTTTCATTATACCATAATATTATTCTATTATAGTGAAATTTGTATATTTATAAATTGTCATTTTTTATTTAATTTTGTATTTATTTTGAAGAAATGTAGATGTCTTGGTATATGTATATAGTGATAAATGATATGATCTTGTTTAAGTTGGATTCATTCTTATTAATTATTAATTTTTTTATATATACACATTTGTATCGATTCACTTTATTCTATCATTTATCACATCTGCTATTGTGTTTGTCTCATACTCCATTCTTATGATTCATACATTTATACACACTTATCCCTTATTTCATCCCTATGTTTACACATCCACACATTTATACACAATTACCCTTTTATTTCACTCATATGTTTATGCATCCCCACACATTCATTCCTATCCAGTTCTTAGTTATTTTTACCTATACACATATGTTTAGTTGTAAGATTAAAAATTCAAATGTGAACCTTTCACTGTAAGGGTCAATTAAGTACATTTCTTATAATTTATTGTCATGCCCTTATATATAAAGGCATTTAATTCATTCATTTTAATCATCAAGAAAATTATCATCAAATATTCATAAATTTTCTTCATTCTATGGAGAAAAAATACTTCAATTAGTGTACTAAAAAGGATCTAGATTTTTACAAGCATTTGTATTAGCATATGCATGAGTAGAGATTTATTATTATTATTATAATATACATTTTGGAGGTTGATCTATGAGAACATACCCCCTTTGACAAAAAAATTATTACAAAATTATTAATAAGTACCATTAATTTTTTAATATCAAGAAAGGTACATCAAATTTAATGTTTAGACATTCTTTAATCATAGAATTAAGTGCTTTTGTTTCTATTTTTATATTTTTGTATTTGATTACTACAAATTATTAGCAATTAATTAATCTAGATTAATTTATGTTTTATTCAAGGGGTAAACGCTTTTGACTGGAGCTATGAACCGAATACAACCATTCAACAATACCACCCCAACGAGGTTTGAACCTTGGTGGCAAGAACAACAATGCCACATATAAACCATCACACCATGCCAATACCGACAAGATTAATTTATGTTCAGTTGCATCAATCTTATTAAATTAGCCTAGATTAACTTAAAGACAAGTTTATTTTCCTTTTATAGTTTTCATGTCTCATTTTCCTTCTAGATTTTTATAGTGGATTGCTGTCTACCATCAAACTTTAATCAAATTTCTATCTTATTATAACCTTGTGGAGCATTAGCATATTATTAGCATATTATTTATTGTTTTGTTTTTCTTGTCTTCCTTTAATAGTTAATAAAAATTCCCCCTCTTTCTATATGAGTGTGGGACATTATCTTAAAAAATCTATTTTGAGTTAGCATGCTAATTACTTTGGTGTATTGGACTACCATATTTTTTTGGAAATCTCTAAGTATAGGGCTTTCCTTAATTGTAATGCTCTTTTTAATTTTTTTAATTTTTCTTGGGGCATGGGAGGACCATTTTTGGCTTTTGTTTGTCATAACTTGCCTCAAAGAGTCTCTTAGTTTGATTTAATGAATGTTTGTATATGTGCCTACTTATACTCATTAGACATAAGTGAATTATATATGTATGTATGAAACTTGTTGGCCATTAATGTTGGAAAAGGGTGTAACATCCATCTACTTGTTGCCTTGATATATGTTGGTTTTGGCATTATTTCTTGAAGTTATGTAGTAAGAGGGATGTTTAAGTAATGATCATGCTTGTTGCATTGAGATGTGTTATGGCAATGTGTCAAGTTCATTGTGATGATTTGATGTATTTTGTTATTATTATTTTCCTTGAGATGTATATGTTATGCTTTATATGCCTAGTTTATCATAATGTTTTAGTTCATAGATAATAGCATATGTGTAGACACCTAAAATTGTCTAATGCATCATAGATTCCTCTAATTCCCTATTTTCATCATTATCAATCACCATCCTCTTTTATCACCTTTCAACTAAATAATTTCCAATTATTTGATTGATTTGACTTATTTTCCATTATTAATTAAATAATTTTAATTATTTGATTAATTCATCATTTTTCCTATATCTACCTTTAATTAAATCATTTTTAATTATTTAATTAATTAAATCATTTTAATCCTCCACTTTGATTAAATAATCTGGATTATTTAATTAATTCTACTTTTCCTCTTATCCACCTAATTAAATAATTTTTAATTATTTAATTAAAAAATCATTATTCTTTTCTTTGCATTCCCCATAATTAAATAATTCCCTAATTATTTAATTAGCTAATTTTATTTCATAATTAAATAAATTATTTAATTCATTTAGTTGCACATTCCCTCCAAATGGAATATTTCAAAATTCAAATTCAAATCCAAATTCAAATTTGAAAATATCTCCCTCCAAAAATATCTGAAAATATCTTGCTAATTTTTAGGAAAAAGCTTAAATTAACTGAACCTTTCCTCTTCATGCATGGCCCACCCTTCAATCACTCTTCACCATTGATTTTATCTTTCAATCTTGATCATCGATCAAATATCTTGAGATCTATAAAACAAGCCATTAGGCTTCATTAATCTCACTCAAAGTTTTGATTTAATTGGTAATTCTCTTCAATTGAGCTTCAAACCATCAATCCTCCATAGCCATCAATCTTCCAAGCTTTTGTACAATTAAGTTATGCTTAGCATGAGCAATCCAAATATTTTAAAGTCATAATGTTCACATTGTCAATAATGGAGTAAGGACTTGCATCTTCGGGTGAGGTAAATGTAGGAATTAATTTGGTTTATTCTCTTGTTTCTTGTTTATTTTATTTGATTTTAGCTTATCACTTCATTGGTAATGGGTTTAACTTGTTCAATTAGGTCTTGGTTTTTTATTTGATCTAACCCTCTGCCTTGTTGTTTAGCCCCTCTTAATATTTCCTTCCATTTATCCCCGTTCACATTTTGGCACACCTAGCAGGACCCACTTCCCTGATATGACATCAAATTGAGTTTTTATTTATTTATAGGTTACAAAGATGCATTTGAGGAAAATCGATGCTTTTGAATGTACATCAAAACTTTTGCAATGTAAAGTGCCACTTTTGAATGATGAATTGATGCATTTGATTATTTATATTTTGCAGGGCTATAAGTTTACAGTGATGTATCTATAAATTACAATGGGATAAAAGTACAAAGCCATGTCACACTTTTTAAAGGAAGTGACCAACACTGATCCAACATTTAAACTTGAATAACTAAAAAGTGACATATTGGTTTTGAATTTTAAAATGATGTAAACTAATAATATATTTATTTTTTAGTATATTTTATACTTATATTTAAAAAAAATAAAAAATAAAAATTTTAATATAGTTTTTAAATAAATTTACACTATAATTTAGTTGCTGAAAAATGAAGTTACATGAGACGTCAATCTTTATTTAGTAATTTTTATTTTTTTCCTTCAATTTGTTTGTGTGTATTTATAACTTGAAACTTTTGAATTTTGGTTTTAATTAAAGAATTGTTTATCGTGTTTGGTAGGTTTCTAGTGTGTATACTCTCTCCTTACACTACAAGCGATCTTGGACATCAAAAACACTAAATTATCTTACATATGTTATGCATACCTAAGGAATACTAGCAAAGTATGCTCTTCTCTTGTGCTTCATGTGATCTTGAGAATAAAAAACCTTAGTATATTTTGTTTAATTTAGTAGGAGGCCTGCTTGGGGATTTTATCACCTCAAGGATGACCTCAACCATGTTTAATAGTGGGGTATATAAAGGGGGGAGAACTGAATTTGTTCCCCAAGGTGTGGCCAACATCATAAAATCCAAGCCTTATGATCCTTGGTCTACCAAGATGTGTATAGGTGTTGAGAAGAGGGGAGACCCCCTCATCTCGAGCATCCTATGATAGGTTCATTGTTCATGGAAACACTATAAACCATTTTTAGAAGCCTTTAAGACCATTGATTGTTGGTTTAGTGTGGTGCAAGGTATAGTATCATGCCTAAAGTTACTCACCATGTACTCTTCTCTTGTTGAGGTGATATATTTTCCTTGTTAGGACCTCATCCTTCAAAGGTAAGGGGTGTTAAGGTGGTACATGAACCTGGCATACCCTAGTTACTCATTCATTTGAAGGTATTATACTTCAACAAGTGAGGTTGTACTAAGTCAATACACCTTTTACTACTAATTAGGTTGTACTGCTTGACATATTTTCTTGTAAAGACTGGTAAATATCCATGGTAGTGTGTTTTTTCATTAAAGCTTAAGGAACTGAGTCGTAAACTACACTGGAGGGAGTTTTAGCTGTTATTCTAAAAGGTGATAACTTTCCAACTCAAAAAAATAAGTAAAAATCAATCTCATAATCAACCAGTCAAAATAATTCTAGAAGATTTTGAGAATTCAAATTTAGAATTGCACAGAATAGTTATGAATGATAAATTATTAGTGATGAGATTATGATTTCAGAGCACTTTGATTAAACTGATGACCCATGCAACCATAGACATAGGTCAGAAAATCTGATGCTTTGTATAACCCATATATTTAATTCAAAATTACCCTAACAATTTGAAACCCTAGCCTGTGCTTTTGATGCTTTGAAATAGATGATATCTATGTTCAAGATGCTTTGACTCCAGATTAGTTTGAGTTTTACATCCGATAGCGAAATCCATAGTAACTGAAACCAGTAGTGATGTCAGAAATATAGAAGATGTTTTGATGGGTAAACACTTTGCAATCTTAAATACTTCCAAAACGGAATAGAAACTAGTTAGATCTAAGATAGTGGGAAGAGAATTCAAACGCATTGCTCATCATCCATAAGAAAAAATAAACTTTGCACCTATTTTGAAAATATAATATTTGTTCTGGAATTTTAGGGTCGTTCTATCTTAGCTGACAAATGGGCACACAAACAATAAATAAACATCAACTAGAAACCAATATCGTTCAATTATATTTTTTCTTGGAAATCAATTTTTCAAGCAAAGGTTTAACGAAAGTCAAAATATCCATTAAAGAAAACCAGTTTTAGTGGCCTGATCTATCATATGTGGTAAATCATCCCTATTTTATCTAATAGTTCAGTACCTGGAAGATCATCAACACCTGTCAAAAATAAAGATCTACTACACCCTTTACTTTAGAGTAGTTTTATAATCAACCATCAAAAACATCATCCACATCATTTTTTTCCAAATCTATCTCAACATGTCTCTCATAGGTCTATCTTGAAGAAAAACATATCCATGTAGCATTATCAACCTTCACTTACACCGCATCCTTCATAAAGGTCATCGTAAATTTTTATGCCTATTACAAGGTCCCAACATAAGAATATCATGGAATCTAACCCAAGTAGTTCAAACATAATGGTGCCTATGGGAACTACCGAATCATCATTTGGAATGCCTAGTAACCTATTTGACCCTCGTGAGTATCAAACCCCACAAGACAACCTCATAATCAACAAGTTATCTTAGAATACATAACAAATGGATCTAAGGCATATGAGGAATTCACTAAGGAATAACTCTTAGAAATGCAACAAGATCCTTCCTTTGTTAGAGCACTTGATGCTCTCATTTCTATTAATCCTAACACATATTTTCTTAGACTCGCACAACATTGTGCCAAACTACCATCTTATTTAACATAGATACTCTTAGGGAACAAGCTCTAACACAAGTCATGTCATTAGGTATTCCATAAAATGAGAACCAACCCATAATTAAAACTATATTGAACAAATACCTCAAACTCCAATGACAAACATACCAAGTCAACCAAAAATACCCCCATATGACATAGATTTAATGCTATTTTCTGAACAACTTTTAAATCCGTTATATCAAAATCCAAGCATGGTTGAAAAAATATTTTCACATACCCAAAATATCCCTAACACAAACATTCCATGTAAATCCAATCAAATAAACATGATTATACCATATCCTCCAAACATTAACACTCCTCCCTTCATCACAAAACGTTTAAAATTACCCAAACAACCCTTTCATGACTCAAACTCCTATACCATATGTAACTCCTAACATTCCTTCTACACAAGCACCTAATGTAACAAGGAGCACATATAATCCTAACAACCCATCACTTACCATCAAAAAATAAGACTCCATATATAACATACCAAAAACTTATAACATACCACATCCTTCACAACAACAAAACCATCAACAAAAAAATCCACCACCACAACAACAATACATCCCTCAACAACAATATACCCTCAACAATAAAAAATTCCTCAACAAAAAAATCCACCACCACAACAACAATACATCCCTTAACAACAATATACCCTCAACAATAACAAATTCCTCAACAATAAAATCCACCACAATAATAATAATTTCCTCAACAAAAACACATTGCCTAACAAAATATCCCTCAACAACAATACATTCCCCAACAATAATACATTCATCAGCAACACATCCCATAACAACAATACATCCCTCACCAAAAATCCAAAATAATCTAAATAATCTATATAGCCTTATTCAACAACAAAATATACTGCAACCACAAACCAATCTCCATTATAACCAACCTAATGACTTTGCATTGCAACTAAAAAAATTGAGCCAAAAAATCAATGACTTGAAAATAGGACAAAAAAAGAAAAGCTATATGCTTGAAGACATTTATCTATATCCTTTCAATAGAAACATAGCTATGATACCCTTTCCTCAAAATTTCAAAATTCTCAAGTTTGATAAATACAAGGGAAGAGGTGATCCATGTGAACACATATGAGAATTCTACATAGCATTTTTATAGGTAGACATATTTAATGCACCTCTTTCCTTGAAGTTTAGGTGGACAAGCAATAGAATGGTTCCTTATCTACCACAAGGAATCAAAACATTCCACGAACTATTAGAATTTTTTTTTAGTCATTTCCTATACAATATAGAATGTGAAACTACCATGACTAGCTTATATAGAATAAAGAAAAAATAGGAGAACCATTCACTTCCTTCCTACAATGATAGAGACAAAAGGCTAGAAAATGCAAATAGCCTATTCTTGAGAAACAACTTGTGCATATATTTGTCTAGAACCTTGACACCAAAATTGGCTTCCTTTTAACTGTACAATGTACTAATACCTTTAAGGAAGTTATAGAGAAAGGAATGAAAAGGAACTTATCACTAAAGTACTTGTTAAAATATATAAGGATAACAAGGATCAACCATAAAACTCAAATGATAAACCTCACATACAGGCTAAAAACAAGAATTTAACCAACGTGGGGTCTTAGATGCATTCTTTTTATAAAATATACAACCCCCATAAAATAATCAATAGAACAACTGAAATGCAAAATCTCCAAGATGACCATTAAGACCTAATTACACAACTAGACATAAGTAGACTCCCTTAAGGGAACCAATAAAGACGGTCTTGAAAAAAGAATTCAATAAAATATTATCACAGTTCCATAACTCAAATTATGACTAACCTAAATTCAAACCATCATGGTATAATGATAACTATAATTATAGATACCATAGGATAAAAGGTCATAAAACATAAAATTTCATGAAACTTAAAAATCTCATACAAGACCTCATTGACCAAGGAGATGTTAGCATCAACCAACATCTTGGAACTTCTAAAAAAATTATCTATGGATTTACAAGGATCCAATCCCCAACCATGGTAAGGGAAATAAATCAAAAAAATATATTATAACAAATTCAACCGCTCCTATGATAATGTAGTTGGACATATTCAAGAATCTAAAAATTGCATTTTCGTTGTCACTATACTTGATAAGACAAAGTCACCATACAAGGAGCTCCACCCCAATCCAAAAGCTTAGCTAAAGTTTTATCACTAATTATAGTCTCATAGACCATCTTAAGAAAACTCTAGCTCAAAATACATCTTATACCTTCTTAGAATTTCTCCATCACATAAATAAATCTTAGATAAAGCACTCTTAGAATCATCCATTCCTACTGACATAGATGTTGATCAAGTTCAAGCATGGTAGGGAATATTCCATCTAATCATTCCTTATTATTCACTAAAAGGGAGCCCCCTTCAAATACATATCATAATCATGCCCTATATTTAGAAGTCTTTATCCACAAGCATAATATCAAAAGAGTCTTGGTAGATGGTGGAGTAGGCTTAAATATTTGTACTTTAAAGTTGGTCAAACAATTGGGATAGTCCAAAAGGGTTATTGAGAAAAAAAAGGGTATTACAATTAGAGTCTATGATAATAATGAACATGAGTCAGAGGGGACTATCAAACTTCTAATTTAGGTTGGTCCAACTATTAAAGAAATGACATTTCAAGTCTTGGACCTTGATTTACCTTATAACATCCTTGTAGGATTCCCATGGATACATGTCATGCAGGCTATCCCCTCAACCTATCATCAATTCCTAAAAATTCCTCACAATAAAACCAAGGTCACCATTTATGGGGTCCCCTAACCTTTTCATTATTGTAATAACTTGGAATTAAAATATCAAAAATTACTCCAAGTACCTAACAATGATGTAGCCTCCCATTCAAAATCTTACATGGATCCATCAACATTAGCCTCCTCATCCACCATTCATAAATATCTTCTTGATATCAAGGTCCAAGTGCAAGATAATTGTTGTGGAGATTATGATCTTAAAACGGTCCTTTTATGTAGGAAAACTTCTATCTTCTCCTAAGACATATGGGAAACCATAAAACATTGAAAAACATCTACTACTATCGAATTTGAACCTACTACTTACTCCAAATGAGGAGAGATCAATAAAGAAGTCATAGAGGAATATGTTTCCAAATGGTTGTATCGAGAGGAAAGGGAACAAGCTACTCACCCAGTTGATCCAAATAGAAAAGGTTTCTTGATCATTAAGAACATGGGATTCATAGGCCATGACAACCTTGGTGTACATCAATAAGGAATAAGAGAACCCATTATTCCAAAATGAAAAAAATAACAAGGTCTTGGGTATGATTCACAAAATAACATTACCCCTAACATTGAGAGTATCCCTGGTGAGGTATTTGGAGTTTCTCTCGTAGTTGACACTACTAATGATGATACCATCAAGGAATATCCTATGTACATCATATATCTATTTGAGAACACATCATTCAACACCATCACAAAGATGTCATTTATCTCATCTTTACAAGATGATAGCCTTCAACTAGTTTATCCCCAACTCATTGATTGGGACAAAAAACAAGCAACAATTCTATATTTATTCAAAACTGATGAAGTTGTTGTTGATTTCATGGGGCTTAGATATGGAATGACTTCGAGAGATCACAAAGTAGGTTTCAAGATAGAGATTGATATGAAATCATTCTTTGGGGGAACCTAAATCCTTTATTTACAAAAATGAAAATAAAATAAAAATAGATCACCAAGTGAAACCACAATGTGGCACTTTCAGATTATGAAAAAGTAAAAATAAAGGACATATACAAGGGTGAAAACCTCTTTTATTCACTCAAGGATGAATGATTCGACCTCCCAAGTACTGCTAAACATCAAGAGAAATCAATAGCATTAGTGGAAGTCTCAGAGTAGATCAATGTTGGAACCATTGACACTCCTAAAGTCACCTTCAATGCAAAATATCTAGATACTAATGAGAAACAAAATTTTACATCATTATTGAATAATAAAAAATTAAAATTTGTGTGGTCTTATGCTGGCATTCCTGGGTTAGATACAACATTAGTGGTTCATCACTTAATAGTATATCTAGAGGCAAAACTGGTGAAATAAAAGCTACATAATATACACCCCCAAATTGCATTACTATTCAAATTTGAGCTACAGAAACTCTTATAAATTAGTTTCATTAGAACAATTGATTATACATAATGGGTGTCAAATATAGTACCTATTTCTAAGCCTACTAGGGTCATTCACATTTGCACCAACTTCAGGGATCTTAACAAGATTTGTCCCAAGGATTACTTCCCATTACCCAATATAGACATCATAGTGGATTTGACAATAGGTAATGAGATGATTTCCCATATGGAAAATTTTTTAGGGTATAATCAAATCTACATAGCACAAGAAGACCAACATAAGATAAGTTTCACATGCCCTTACCTAGTACATACTATTGGAATGTCGTTCCATTTGGTCTTAAAAATACTGGTGCAACCTATCTAAGAGTTATGATAATTATCTTCCATGACATGATTCATGACATTATGGAAGTCTATGTGGATGAAATATTGGCCAAATTAGTTACAAGGAAAGGACATCTAGAAGTTCTCGCATAGATATTTCATAGGCTAGAGAAATATCAAGGTTCAATCCAAACAAGTGTGTCTTTGGTGTGACTTCAATAAAACTATTGGGATACAAGTGTCTCATAGATGTATCAAAGTGGACCCCTCAAAGGTAAAAGAAATAATTGATATGCCTCCTTTGAGAACACTAAAACAATTACGTAGTCTCCAAGGGAAGCTCCAATTCATCATAAGGTTCATATAACAACTAGTAGATAAGTGTCACCCATTTGCACATCTCCTACACAAGGAAGCCAAATTTAAATGGGATGAGAAATTTCAATGATCCTTCCAGTAGCTTAAGGATTATCTAGAATCACCTCCCATATTTATGCCTCTAGTTCCAAATAGATCTTTGATACTATATATTTCAGCCACATTTGTAGCATTAGGTGTTCTTCTAGCACAAATTGATGATTTTGGGAAAGCAAGAGCATTGTACTACATAAGTCGAATATTAGTGGGCTATGAGCTTAACTATACACCCATCGATTGAGAATGTTTAACTATCATATTTGATTCACAAAAGCTTCGAAACTATATGCTAAGTCATCAAAACAAGCTCATCTCTAAAGTAGATCCATTAAAGTTTTTGTTATCATAAGCGACACTCATAGGCCATATGGATAAATGGGTAATGATACTTAGTGAATTTGATATAGAATATGTATACATAAAATTTATCAAAGGACAAATCATAGCAAATCAATTAGAGGCACCATTATTTGATGAGAATCCTAATATATTAGAAGTTGCAAATAAGGTGATCTTCAACATCACCCCTACAAGTCAATGGAAGTTTTATTTTGATGGATCACACATCCAACATGGTTCAGGGGTAGGACTCAAGGTTATCACCCCTTGAGGTGACTGCATACCAAATTCACATCAGATAACATTCCCATGCACAAAAAACATAGCTAAATATGAAGCATTGATTATAGGGCTAAAGATGGCTATACAATGGTATATCAAATACATGCAAGTCTATGGTGATTCACAACTAGTGGTTTGATAGGTCAATGATGATTATTAGATAAAGGATGATAAGTTACTTCCATACAAAATAATGGTGGATAGTGTCAAACAATACTTCACTACCATCTCATTTGAGAAAATACCTAGAGTTAATAACAAGGTCGTAGATGTTATTCCAATCTTTGGGTATCTCTTAGACATGTCCCATAACAGTCAAAAGTGTGAGTTTCTTGTGAAAAAAATATTAATACCAACATTCAAGGTCTCCAAATTTTAACTTATGTGTGAAATTGTTGGTCCCAATTCACCTTGGTATCAAAACATTGCACCTATCTTCAAAATGGTACCATACCACCTAAACTTACCACAAAAATTAAGAAAACCTTCATACATCAATCATCTCACTTTACTATTCTTGGTGACACCCTTTTCCAAAAGAGTCTCGATGGCACATTTCTTATATGTCTTAACTCAGAAGAAGATACAACTCCCTTAAATGAGGTACATGAAGGCATTTGTGGGTCATATTCTAGTGTTCCTACCCTTGCTAAGAAGCTACTAAGGATAGGATGTTGTTAGCCCACTATGGATCATGAGGCACACCATTTTACTAAGAAGTGTCTACAATGTTAATAACATGGGATATTATTCATGCAACACCACAAGATTTGAGTCATATTACTACACCATGGCCCTTTTCATAATGGGGAATCAACCTCATAGACAAGATTTCTCCCACATCCTCTAATGGTCATAAGTTCATTATAACCACCATTGAGTATTTTGTAAAGTAGATAGAAGCCATTCCCTTTACCTACATTATTGACAAACAAATATCTAATTTTATCCTAAACCACCTAATTTTCCAGTACGGTGTTCCCCATGCCATCATCACAAATAACGAAACATCCTTCAAAAATCAAGATGTCTAAAATCTTTGCTCTCAATTGCATATTTAACATTGATTCGCCATGCCAAATTACCCCCATAGAAATGGTCAAGATGAACCATCTAATAAAAATATCCTAAAATCCAGAAGAGTAATCACCATCGACACCCTTCTGGATCGAACTCTCAGCTTAATCCCAGCCCCAGGCCAAACCCACGCTAGTAGGTTCTATTGATCAGGAATGTTAGTCGCTGGCACACCAATAAGGCGAGTAAACCTCACAGATATACCACATGTAGAGCTGGTCTAGCTTGAAAGACGGAACCAAAGCATAAACCTAAATCTAAAGAATTTAGTTTAACCGGCAGGTCGAACAGAGATCTGATCTATACTCTAGGGTCTACATCAAAGTTTCATGGTACTATAACGTGAGGGTAAACTGTAATTCTCCGTTCTCGCCAACTATAAGGGATCACAAAAGAGAGGTTTTGATCCGGCTATCGACAATTTAAAGAACAACAGATTGCAACAGGTCATGTGAATTTCAGCAGTTGGGTGACACTTAAGTAGATTTAGGCCTAAGCATCTAACATATTATGAAATGAAGACTTAAATAAATTCCTTAATTCATCTATTTATCCTTTTGTTGATTTTCAAAATCTAACATCCATTCTAAAATAGCACCAAAACACTTGAAAAGCAGTGCGTTCCATATATCCGTTTTGACGCCCCAAGTGAATTGAATCGTCAAGAGAAACTACTCTGGAGGTCACTAGATTGTTAGCTAGTATAGAATGATGGAGATGTAGTAGTGAGGCTGCTTGACAACGCAGGTTCTCCTATAAAATTTTAAAATGACACAGTTTGTAATCTTGTCTAGCTGGACAGCCAAAAATAACTATATTTGGCAAAATAATATTTCATACTAGTGTGTAGCTTTCAAATTAGGCCTTGATATTGATTATCTTCTTGGCAGTATACAGTTTTTAATCTGGAATGATTTAGAAAAGAAAAAGAACAAAACCAAAAGAAGTTTTGGCTCTTTGACATCCACAAATTCTAAACTTAACTTAAAATCAAACCTTTCCTGGCCTTTTATAAGAACAAGACATGGGGAAGATAAGAAAAATACATAAGAGGAAATACAAGGGATGAATCACGTGGAATATGATAACTAGTAGGAGAATTGTTGACGAAGTCAATAGGGGTAAACCTTCTCAGCACTTTAAACTCTTTTAGGCTTTATCCTTTACTATCACCAGGATAGTAACTTGAATTTGAATAGGATGTAGGAACTTTCCCATATATTCAGAATGATTACTTTATCATTCTATTCCTACATTCTAGTTCTGCCTCAGGCTTAATACTCCTGGGAACAAGTCACATCAGAGGTTGGCGCATCTGTTTGCCACATTTGTAATACCAGGATTCCCAACATTCAAAAAATGTAAGCTCCTCCTTCACACAAACTCTTGGAACATATCGCTAGAATCTGTATATGATTCTATTCACGATCCAAATTTTCTTAACCGTCCATACTCAAATGTTGCATCACAATATGCTTCTCCTGCAAGCAAAAATTCCACAAATTAAATCCCTTCAAAAACATTCATAAAACTCTCATGAAAATAAAACCATTATTAATACATCATCATTTTAAACACATCATAAATATCATGCTTTTAAAAAACATATTTTGTTGTAATTATTCCTCTTTAGTTAGGTTACCAAACCTTTGGACCTTCGGGCAACCTTAAACATTTAACTTTAACTCAACATTGTTACCTGATACTCAGTACCCGATACTTCAACTTTTACCAAGAAATTTTATCAAACCTCAGATTTTATTGGAACCTCCACATTTTACCTAACCTTAGCTCTCAGACCGGAACACTTCACCCAAAACCTTGCATTAACACTTTTACATTTTTGACTCTCCTGGTACTCGATATCCGGTACCTAATACTCTTGAATCATGAAGTACTCAAAAATTTTCCTTGACTTTAACTTCTGGTGATCTCTTCAACTAGCCAGCACCTTCCATAAGCGTTAGTTTTCACTTGGGTCCCCAAGCCTTACAATACTAGGGCATGTTGTGAGACCACACAACAATATCCAAATTCCTATTGGCGCTACACCATTTTTCCTAGTTTATGGTACCAAATAAATCTTTCCTATTGAGGTCAAACTTCCATAATTAAGGGTGTCCCTACAACATCTTTTTGACGATGAACAAAAATTATCTAAACTACATGAGTTAGAATTGCTAGATGAAAGACATCTTAGTACACTTAATCAACTTCATTGTAGTTATAATGAAAAGATCAAGAACATAAACTTCCAAGTAGGTGATCTAGTCCTCAATCAAAATCAGAAGAACCAATTGGATCAAGATAACAAGGGAAATTTTGAATTGAATTGATTTAGACCATTTGTATTAACAATAAGCTATGGCTCAGGAGCCTATCATCTAGCTACACTTGAAGGTAAACCCTTACAAGATACCATCACTAATAGTAATCTCAAATGGTTCCATGCTTAAACCTATTAGGGTACCCCATAAAAAAAATAAAAATAAAAATAAATCAAATTTTAAAAAAATAGTAAAGAGAAAAAAATCATCCTCTAGTGAAAACCACTTTGGTGGTGCTTCAGAAAAGTACCTTGGTGAAAACCTAACAAACAGGTGCCATGTGTAATGAGCGTCATCTACCATCTATCAATATTCTTTTCCATTCCATTCATAATAAATCTAGAACCTCATCCATATTTATCCATCCATCCATCCATCCATCATATTTTCACCTACAAACCTAACATTACTTGGTAATTTACTAGTATGTAGAATTACCTATATCACCTAGTCTCTCCCTAGAGTCACTTCATCTAGTCCATATTAACCTTATCCTACATATAACTGGGGGAATCTTCTTAAAACTAGTGGTCAGATTGGGTCCTTGTTCATTACCTAAAATAAAAAATCCCAAAAATATCCAAATAATGCAAAATCCAAAAATATCTAGATAACACAAAATCCAAATGCATACAAATAATCTCAAAATCCAAAAAATATTCAAATAATCTCAAAATCCAAAATCATCCAAATAATATCAAAATCCAAAACATCCAAATATTCTAAAAATCTAAAAACAATCAAATAAATTCAAATATTTCAAAAACAACCTCAAATATTCTAATAAAAGTTTAAAAACATTCAAAAACTTAAAAATTTCAAAAAGTAATTCAATACAACACAATCATCCACAATAAAATTTTCACCCATAATAAACCTATCATCACTTTCATCTTTGATGAAGTAAGAAAAATTAAATGTGGCAATCATTGAAACCAAGAAAATTCATAAAAATTACTAGTATCGATCATTGTAAAAACAAACCCAAGTTACCTACATACCAATTTCCTAAAGCATCTAATTCAACATCAATTTTTTTTCCTTAATGGATACATTGTTCCTATAATTGGTATAATCACAGATTAACATTTGCAATCTCTCTGACAAGAGATATGTTGGCTTTGATATGTTTTGTTAGTCAATCTTTTATTTTGATTAGTTGGTCTTTTATTTTGATTTATCTTTTGTCTCTTTCGATCACTTGAAATCGTCTTGATCTTCATTAGCTTGGTGTGCCTAGAGGACTATGTAATGGGGCATGATCATTGATTTTGTTTGTTGTGTTTTTGGAATGTTCTTGTAATATGACCATGGCGAATACTTGCCTTATGTGTGTAGGGATAGTTTCAAGAAATACAACAACCTTTGTATATCAAGTTCTCTATACCTTTTGTGCATAAGGCCTAACTTGATTTAAAGCTTCATTCTCTTACATGAGAAAACAAGGTTAAATTATATGTCAAGTATAAACAAGGATACTCCTATTTTTTTGCAGATTCAAATTCCATACAATAGATATGAAGCCACCCTGGTTCTTCATACCTTGGTGCATAATGTCTATTGCTATATCAAAATAATTATTGCTCTGCATTATTTAGCATAACCTAAAAAAAGAAAAAATATCTTTTCCATCTCATTTTCCAATAAAATATCAAATAATACCAATATTATAGCTTCCTCAATATTTGATCAACATCAACACTATTCTATCTATTCATCTATTCATCTATAATTTCTTCTATCCCACTCATCATACTAACTATTCTATCCATTGTATCAGAGTGAATTTGCACCCCATGTGCAAATCCCCTTTTTTCCTTTATCCACCTTAGAAAACCAAGTTCAGAGGCTTAATTCCACCTAAGCCCGCTGCTTGCATCCCACTTGACGCCTATTTTTAGTGTCGATGGAAGCATTTCTATTGGGGATTCTCGCACAACGCGTAGACATCTGTGCGGCATGCTTATGTCCCTAGTAGATTCTTGTAGTTGAACCTACAAATGTGTTACTCTCCTCATTGGAGGTGAAGTTGTAACGCCCCCTTTGGCCGACCGACCCGAATATGGCCATTTTCTTCCACTCTTTCTTCAAGTTCATCCCTTCAACATTCAATCCAACTCTGGACAATTCTACAAAACTCTTCACTACTTCAAGCACTCACTCACTTTTAGAATTCAAGCATTCCATTGCAGCCAAAGCAACACTCCATCACTTTGGTTGAGCAATTTTGGGACCACACCATTACAACAGAGGCTCGAGTACTCTCATTTTCTCCCCCAAGTAGCCTTGAGTGCTCTTGGTGGAGGTGGTAAGCTTCCCTCTCCTCTCCTCTATCACTTGGTTGAGTAGCATAAC
>VDFB02086954.1:0-11790 GCA_007258455.2 Sequoia sempervirens | reverse complement strand
TTGCTCCAGTTGCTCGCTATACATCCATCAAGACTATTATTTCTATTACAGCAGCTAAAGGATGGAAGTTACATCAAATGGACGTGAAGAAAGCTTTCCTTAATGGTGTAATTGAAGAAGAGGTATACATTGAGCAACCTGGTGGCTTTGAGATTCATGGGAAGGAGTCTCATGTGTGTAAACTGAAGAAGGATTTGTATGGCCTTAAGCAGGCTCCTTGTGCTTGGTATGAGAGGATTGATCGATACTTGATGAGCTTGGGCTTCTCCAAGAATGATGTTGACTCTAACCTGTACTTCAAGGTAGTTGATGGTGAGGCATTAATCTTGGTTCTTTATGTTGATGATCTATTTCTTACTGGAGCAGAATATCTCATTATCAAATGCAAGGAGTTAGCTTTTGAATTTGAGATGAAGGATCTAGGATACATGCATTACTTCCTAGGATTGGAAGTGTGGCAGAGACCCAATGAGATCATTCTGAGTCAAGGGAAGTATACAATAGACATCTTGAAGATATTTGGTATGATGGATTGCAAATCCATGTCTACACTGATGGAAACCAACTTGAAGAAGTTAAGCGAGTCTGCAGCTAGTTTAGATCTGGTGGATCCCACTATGTACAGGCAGTTGATTGGATCGTTGATGTATCTAGTCAATACTAGACCAAATATTTTCTATGCAGTGAGTACACTTAGTCAGTTCATGTGTGAACCAAGGAAAATTCATCTAGTTGCAGCTAAACATATCCTGGGATACTTGTGTGGCACAATTGGATATGGTTTGAAGTATACTTCCAATGTAGGCCTAAAGCTGCAAGGATATTCTGATTCTAATTGGGCAAGGAGTGTAGCTGATCGGAAGAGCACCTTTGGATGTTGTTTTAGTTTGGGGTCTGCGATGATTTCCTAGTGTAGCAAGAAGTAGTCTTCAATGGCACTAAACACTATAGAGGCCGAGTATATTGCAGCATGTGTAGCAGCCCGAGAAGTAGTAAGGCTTCGGAAGCTCCTTCTAGGATTGTTTGGACAATCATTGGAGCCAACTATTATTCATTGTGATAATCAAAGTTGTGTGAAGCTTTCTATCAATCTTGTGTTTCATGACAAAACAAAATATGTTGAGATCAAATAGCACTATATCAGAGATATAGTATTGAGGAAAACTATCTAGTTGAGATACATTTGCATTGATGAGCAGACAGCTAATATTCTCAACAAGCCTCTCTCCAGAGTAAAGTTAGAGCACTTTCGAGACAAGCTTGGAGTTGTGGAGAATGAAGCCCTAGCTAAGAGGGAGACTCAGCATCAGTGATCTTCTATGATTTGCTTTAATGCATCTTTCTCTATGAGAGAGAAATTTGAGGTGAAAGCCCTTGTTAATGCATCTTTCTCTGTGAGAGAAATTTGAGGTGAAAGCCCTTGTTTCCACCCTCTGGGAGTAGCCATGGTGGATGTCATGTTGAGAGACTCCATGACAACATCACGTTGAGAGACTCCGTGATGATTTCCTTGTACTTGTGTTTATCCACCCTTTGGGAGTAGTTATGGTGGACGTCATGTTGAGATGACGACATCACGTTGAGTGACTCTGTGATGCACACTTGTGCACATGTTCTTTTCCATACATAGAGTAGCCATGATGGACGATATCACGTTGAGTGACTCCGTGATAAGCTCTTTCCACATATGGGTGTAGCCATTGTGGGTGTCATGTTGAGTGACTCCATGACCTTGGATATCTAGAAGCATTCCTCCCTAGCTAAGAGGGAGTGTTGATGTATAGCCGCGGGCCTCATACTTCCAGCGGCATTGCTAATAAATAATAAATTAAATATAGCCAACGGCTATTTAATTTATTGGATGCGATTTGTGAAGAGGCACTTCACTTGAAGATTAAATAATATTTATTTTATGTGGCCGACTTCATGTTGGGATTCACCACCCTTTGTATGAGACATAACCTTTCATGTGTGGCCAACTCTTCATCTTGAAGGGACGTGTTTTATGGAGACCTTCTCTTCGATGTGTATATAATAGAGTTGGTGTTCATCATTTGATATCCATTCATTCATATTCGATTTCAAGTGAAGTGTGAGCTTATCAAGGAGTTCAATATTGTGTTCTATATAGCAGATCGAAGTCTTCAAGAAGGTCGAGTTTATTATCAGCAAGGAGTTCGATATTATCTTGTGTTTGCATCAAGTGTGGTGCTGGTATTCGGCCTTGTATTTGGCCTCATTGTAAAAGCAAATTGCTTTCATTATTCAATATATAAGATATATATTGTTGTTGGGTTTTTCTCCCTCAAGTTGGAGGGTTTTCCCAGGGTATATGCTGTGTCAAATTGTTTAAATTGTTCTATATCTGCTTATTTAATTTCTGATCCTAAAACTAACATGTTCAGGTTGGCATGGTAGTAGTTTTGTTATGTAAGTATGTCTTTTAGGGTATTTTACAAGGATGGGACCCCGATAGAACCCATATAATCTTGAAACTAAAAAATATTCTTTCACAAACAGAAGTCAACTCAATCAAGAACTATATGTAGATTTTTCAAGTACTTGCATTCCAATTTAAACTTTAATGGTGCTCCAAAGGGGAACTTTAATGATTTCCTATTAAACGTTAGAGCATGTCTTAGTTAGTAATGCCCTAGCTAGTCATCATTAATATGTGTGCGATCAGACAACCAGCAGCCTATAGCTTCTAGATGGAGGTGGCAGCTGAATATTTGATGCTTGAACTTGTTTAACAATTCTCTATGTTGGTTGAAGTGACTTCATCCTAAAACTGCTGCTGAGTATTATGGTGAGTCCCAGTATTGCAAGGGACCAGAAGTAGCAGGGGAGTGCCTCGGGTTACACGCTGAAGAAATTTTTCAGCTGTAAGTCGAAGGGGATGACTGGATGGTTTGCACAATATAGGTGCAATAAGGACTAGAGAATCTATTTGGAATCATTTTCTGCTAAAGCTTGAGGTATTTGTAAATGATATGGAGGTTAGGAGAGTTCAGTTAACATGTTCCTACTGATTATTAAGCAGTTGGATGAGTCAATGGAGGATTTTGCTGCTGAGTATGTGGGTTGGAAGCATAGTAAAAAGTTGTTTGTTGGGTTGGAGGACATTAAAAATATTCGACTCATGAACTCTAGGGTCTTGGCTTTAGACCATGTTTGTGAGATGGAGGCATTCTGTAAAGACATTATATCAATGCTGAGGCATCTGATTGTGTCCTCTCATAAAGGAACTCTAGAGATTGTTACTGGGTGTACTCTTCCAGTGCTAGACGATGATAAGACCATGTGGGCACTGCAACAAGCAGAGATCCATAAGGGTATCAAGTTTGTAGGGCTTGAGAATATGGTAGGTCCTCAAATTCTGCAAGTAGAGCTGGTCAATTTCTCTCGTACAAGGGTTTTGACAGGGGCTTTTGAGTAATGGAACTCTTTGCCTCGGGATGGTGGTATGGAGCATAGGTAGTGGCAGAATTATTGAACAAGCCTTCATCTCCTGTGGTTGATGGTGGTTATCAGGATGGCAGTGGCTGGTAGATTTCTGTTATAATGCTGTTTGGTTTTGTAAGTTGCGTATGTTTGTTGATCTCTGTTTTATCTATCGAGCTTTGCTCTCGTTATTTTCCCATCTTTGGTGTATGGTCTTTTCAGTGTTTGCAGTAGTATATTTTTGTGTCTTCAGCAAGTACAGTAAGCTGGCTTGCTGTTTATCTATGTTCTCTTGATATGTTCAGGTTGGCAGCGACAGTAGCTTTCTTATGTAATTATGTCTTTTAGGGTTTATAGCAGGGATGGGGCCCCTATAGAACCCATATAATCTTAAAACTAAAAAACATTCTTTCATGGAGAAGTCAACTCAATCAAGAGCTATGGGTAGATTTTCCTAGTATTTGCAGGCCAATTTGAACATGCACTTTAGGAAAATTCCCTGAGCATATACTTGCCAATATTAGAAGATTATATGGCAGCTTGACAAGCAGGCCACATGACAATTATATCCACTTCCAGGTCAAAATTCTGATTAGATGTGTGGACTGATGAAAGATTATTTGCAGACAAAATCCTCGAAGTTTACACACGACGATTTGGCGATAATAAGTGCAAGCAGATGTCATATTTGTGATCAAATATTAACAGGTTGGGATTGATTTAATGATCAAGAAAGTATACTCCTAGAAGTTAATAACCATTCATTCAATCCATGATACAGGTCATTGAAATGGAAAGCTGCTAGCACCTACACATCTAATTCTTGTTGCATCCAGGCCATCCTAGAAGGTATACACAAGCTGAACCTATGTTCATTGCAGGTGGACAGAACACATGCAGAATAGTTGCATGTTTATTTTGCAGGCTTTCTTAAAAGTACATCAATTGCAATGCAGGTCAAATTCTGGGATCATAGTAATCATACAGCATGTTTTGAAAACAATGTATGCAATCTACATCAATTATAGCTATTTTTATTGTTTGGTAGTGATGACATGCTTATTTGAGGGGAGCAAACATCAATACAATTGATTGTGAAAAGAAAAGCTGATATCTAACAGAAAAGGGCAGGCCATTGCAGTGGCTATGTAATTCAGTGTCATAGCAAGAATTAAGATATCTTCTGGGTAAGAAAACTTGAGTGCCATCTGTATCACGTAAAATTTTCACAAAGTTTAGAAAAGTTCCATTTTATTTCCAGGCTTGGCCAAGGTCAAAAGTCAGGAGTACAAAATTTGAACCCCATGTATAAGGTGAAATCAGAAAGTACCCTCGTTCCCATAAAAGGGATCTCATACACCAAGGAGGCAAGGTGGTTAGGCTGTGACCTAAAAAATTGCCTTTACCTTTGTCTTTTTTGTATATAGATTACAAGTGCAACAAATGTAAGAAGGTGCCTTGAGTAAAAAGTTTGTCAATAAAAGATGGAGTTGGGCACCAAACTCAATTGCAGAATAATTATTGGTAAGTTACAGAAGAAAAAGGTTGGACATTTAACCATAGCATTACATTGTGGTTAAGTTGCCACAATGGATCATTGTCACCATGCCACATATCAAAGCTAAGTTACCAGTTCAGGTACGGGTACGGAGATATGGCAAATTGTTTTTTTCTTGGGTACGGGTACGGGAATATATATATGTATGTATGTATGTATGTATGTATGTATGTATCATGTATGTATATATACACACATATAACATATATACATTCATAAATACATACATATACATATTACATACACATATACATACATATGGATATACATTTAACAGCAAACCATACCCAATGTCTCCAAAAAGCTGTGTGGAATGTAAACAAATCTAATGGCAAGTAAGAGAGATATAAGGGTTCTATAATAATTTTCAGTTTCAGAAATTTACAAAGGGCTAAGACAGATTTTCGACTTCCAGAAATACACAGATTTTGACTTTCAGATTTTAATGATACTTAACGTGCTGAATGCAGAACATTGATCGATTTCTATATACTGCATAATGGAAATGGACTCAACCTTTGTATGAGGGAGACTCGCATCCAAGGGACACGTCTCTTGAGAGGACGTGTCTCCATACTTGAAGACACGTCCGCTCAAGGGACGTGTTCCTTTGAGCGCACGGGTTTCAAATCTAAGGAACACGCCTCTTGAGAGGACGTGTCTCCTCACTTGGAGACACGTCTGCTCAAGGGACGTGTTCTTTGAGCATGCAAGTTCCAGAATCTCTGATAACCATTCATGTTTAACAGATTAACAAATACGCGTCATCAAACATGGAGTATATGATCACCATTTATATGAGTTCGATTTTATACATGCATTATAAAGTCGATTACTTATTGCCAGAAATATATACAGATCAAATAGATCTAATACAACAATGATGATGCTTCCAGCAATCATTGTTCATATCAGACCGAAGCTACCATGTATCAACACTCCCTCTTAGCTTAGGGAAGATATTTCAAATCAAATAAGAGAAGATATCACCTTCACACGTGATGTCAAAGATATGTTTTCTCAAAGTTTGTCAAGTCACATGACATTCTTCATAACACATCTTCATTATGGTATGTGCACTAACATCAAATCACATGATGTCTACCATAATTCATGGCATATCCATGGATATAAATATCCACCATGATTATCTCTTAAGGATCACAATGATTTACAACAAAATGATATCAAGTCCCATGATATCAACCAAAGTGTCCAAGAGATACTACCATGACATATTTAGAGATATCAAGTCACATGACATCTATCATGATAGTTTTCATTGTAGAGTCGTCACTTTACAATGTCAAATACAAGTGTTCATTATTAGAAAGATCGTCACCTTTCAATAATGTACACAGGGGAAGTAGGCCCATAAAGTCATGGAGTCACACGCATGACAAAAGTGTTTTACACATTAAAACATCTTTATATATATATATATATTAGTACAATTTATAAACAATTTGTATTTCAAACATAAATAACAAATTACATTTCAACCATACCAAGTTTCTTCCTGAAGTGCTCCACCTTGATTCGGGAGAGAGGCTTGGTGAGAATGTCTGCAGTTTGATCATTTGTACTGATATACTCCAACCGAATTACTTTCTTTTCCACCATATCTCTTACATAATGATAGGGGATCTCAATGTGCTTCGATCTATCATGAAAGACAGGATTTACAGAGAGTTTGATGCAACTCTGATTATCACAATGAATAATTGTAGGATTCAAGGGTTCACCGAAGAGTCCCACAAGCAATTTATGGAGCCAAACTGCTTCTCTTGCACCCATAGAGGCTGCAATGTATTCAGCTTCTGTTGAGCTCTGTGCAACTGAAGATTGTTTTCTGCAAATCCAAGAGATCATAGCAGATCCTAAACTGAAGCAACATCCTGATGTGCTTTTTCGATCGGTTATACTTCCAGCCCAATTTGAATCAGAGTACCCATGAAGATCTAGTTGATCATTCTTGTAAAGAAGACCATATCCAATAGTGCCTTGAAGGTATCTCAAAATATGTTTCACAGCCATTAAGTGAATTTCCTTTGGCTCACACATGAATTGGCCGAGAACATTCACTGCATAGCAAATATCAGGTCTGGTGTTAACCAGATACATCAAGGATCCAATCATCTGTCTGTAAAGGGTTGGATCTGTACACTTGGATTCTACTGCTGCTTCTTTCAATTTGTGAAGGTTGGTTTCCATAGGTGTAGACATCGGTCTACAATCCAACATTCCAAATCTTTTCAGAATGTCAATAGTATACTTCCCTTGGTTTAGTATAATACCCTCTGATTTCTGCCATACTTCTAAACCTAGAAAGTAGTGTAGAATGCCCAAGTCTTTCATGTCAAATTCAGAAATTAGATCTTGCTTTCCTTGAGCAATGAGGTGATCTTCTCCTGTTATCAGTAGGTCATCAACATATAAAATAATTATTAGCATATCACCTTTGATTACTTTGAAGTAGAGATTGGAGTCGGCCTCATTTTTTGGAAAATCCTAATCCCAAGAGATAGCTGTCAATTCTTTCATACCAGACCCTGGGAGCCTGTTTAAGTCCATAAAGAGCTTTCTTCAGTCTGCATACATGTGTGTCAGGTTTATGTATCACAAAACCTTCAGGCTGTTCCAGATAGACTTCTTCTTCAATGGTTCCATTCAGGAAGGCAGTCTTCACATCCATTTGATGGATCTTCCAGCCTTTAGCTGCTGCAATGGCTAACACTGCTCTCACTGATGTGTAACGGGCAACAGGTGCAAATGTTTCTTCGTAATCAATGCCTTCCTTTTGAGAAAAACCTCTTGCCACAAAATGTGCTTTATGTTTTTCTATACTGCCATCAACAGCATGCTTGATTTTGAAGAGCCATTTGGAAGAGACAACAGATTTCCCTTTTGGTCTAGGCACAACATCCCATACATCATTCTTCAGAATGGACTGATATTCCTCCGTCATTGCATCTTTCCATGCTTGATGTCTGAAGGCTTCTGAAACACTGATAGGTTCGGAGTTTATGATATCGTTCATGAGGGCAACATAGCTCGAGAAATGTTTGGGTCTTTTACTCTCCCTGAACGTTCCTTTGGGTGCTGCATGAATCTCTGCTTCTTTGATCATCTTCTTTGCCCAAAGTGGTCTCTTTCTGCCATTGATATCTGTATCCTCATTTGAAGTGGAAGGTAGTTCAGGTGTCATTCCCTCAAGATGCTCCCTCTGAATCTCAGGAGCAGGTTCCATTTCAGATACTCTAGGGGAAAAGGATTCAGACTCACTAGAACTTCTTGCCCTCTTGGCTGTAATGTCTTCTTCAAAGATGACATCTCTGCTTAGTTCAATTTGATCTTGACCGGGTATGAATATCCTGAAGGCTTTGGAGGTTTCACTATATCCCATAAATATCCCTTGCTTTCCGGAAGGTTCAAGTTTGAATCTCTTCTCCTTGGGCACATGAATATAGACGGGACAACCAAAAATCCTAAAGTGACTAATGTCAGGTTTTATCCCAGTGAAGGCTTCTTCAGGAGTTTTGTTGTCAAGATGAGAATGAGGACATCTATTTTGGATGTAGACAGCAGTCCTAGAGGCTTCAGCCCAGAAAGAGGTTTCAATGTTTTGATCAAGCAACATTGCTTTGGCAGCTTCTACAATGGTTCTATTTTTCCTTTCAGCAACCTCATTTTGTTGAGGGTTGTAAGCCACTGTGAACTCCCTCTTAATTCCAGCACTCATGCAGAATTCCTTAAAAGCTTCAGATGTGTATTCTTTCCCATTGTCTGTCCTTAAGGTTTTTATTTTCTTCCCGGAGAAGTTTTCTGTAAGTGCTTTGAACTCCTTGAACCTTTTGAGGATTTCTAATGACTCTTTACACTTAAGGAAATAGATCCAGGTTTTCCTAGAGAAGTCATCTATGAATATGACATAGTAAAGAAATCCTGCTTTAGAAGGTACAGACATAGGTCCACATAAGTCAGAATGAACCAGTTCTAACACATTAAGAGTTTTGCTCAAACTAGTGGAAAAGGATCCCTTTGAATTCTTTCCTAAGGCACATCCTTTACAATTTCCTTCATGAGATGATTTTAACTTAGGCAACCCTGTAACAAGTTTTTCCATAGAAGGTAGGGCACAAAAATGGAGGTGTCCTAATCTTCTATGCCAGATTTCATTTGCATCAAAGGTGTTAAGGGTAAGGGCTTGCTTGACTTCAGTGCAAAGTTTGTAAAGGTACCCTTGTCTCACACCTATGGTTTGGGCTTTCTTGATTGTTGAGTTTTTAGACCATGCTAGAACTTTCCCATCCATGAAGGTAACTCTATAACCATTGTCTTCAAGTGCGGAGATGGATATGAGATTCCTCTTTATACCAGGTACAAATAAAACTCCAGTGAGTTGAAGAGAGAGACCAGATTTCAATGTGATGGAACAAGTTCCAACCCCTTTTACTTGATGTGTAGAGTCATCCCCAATTGTTACATCTTCATCAGATTTTTCAGACATAGTGTCTAGATGTTCTCTAAACCCTGTGATGTGCCTTGAAGAACCACTATCAATTACCCAGTTGTTGAAATTGTTAGATACTTGACTAGATAATGCTGAATAGAACACAAAGTTCTCAGATTCATGATCTGAATTTGACTTTCCTACTTTGGCAAAGGATGCTTGTTGCTTTGTTCTGTCAGGGCATTTCATTGCATAGTGGCCATATTGATCACACCTAAAGCATTGCACTTGAGAAATGTCTTTCTTCTTAGAGGATCCCTTTCCATTGGGATTTCTCTTTCTTTTAAAAGATCCTTTCTTGTAGGAGTTTTTCTTATTCCTTTTGTTAGACGAAGTGTTGAGTGCGTGAATGTCTTCATCTATGTTTTTCTGTTTGTTTTCTTTTGAGGAGAGTCTTGTTTCTTCTTGAAGGCAGTCAGTCCTTAGCCTGTCAAACTTAGGGAGTTTGGATCTTGCACTTATTCCTTGAACAAAAGACTCCCATGAGTTTGGTAGGCCTCCTAGTGCAATTAGAGTTAATTCTTTGCTATCAATCTGATATCCAATCGTAGATAGTTGATCTCTCAGTTCAATAATCCTCATAAAGTACGCATTAATGGACACTCCTTTGTTTATATGAGCATTGTTGATTTGCCTTTTTAAAGCAAGAGTCCTGCAGGTGTTGTTAATCTCATAAGTTTTCTCAAGAGATTTGAACATGTGGTATGCAGTTTCATGTTTTGCTAGGATGGGCACTATGTGATCCCTAACTGCATCTACTAGAATTTTCATGGCCTTTTCATTGTTTTCTGTCCATTGAGTTTTCTCAGATTCAGACTTTGGTTCCTCCAAGTTTTCTTTCACAAGTGAATCTAATTTATTTTCTCTAAGGATCATCATGATTCTAAATTTCCATGATGTGAAATTGTCTGCTCCAGCAAGGCGATCTTCAAATCTGATCACACTTGACATTATGAAGAATGTGAGCAAATTCGATTTTTATAAAATGCGAATTTTCTAGAGCAAACTGATATTAGATCTGTTTGGGATTCGCACAACGTGGCTCTGATACCATGTTAATGTAAACAAATCTAATGGCAAGTAAGAGAGATATAAGGGTTCTATAATAATTTTCAGTTTCAGAAATTTACAAGGGCTAAGACAGATTTTTGACTTCCAGAAAATACACAGATTTTGACTTTCAGATTTTAATGATACTTAACGTGCTGAATGCAGAACATTGATCGATTTCTATATACTGCATAATGGAAATGGACTCAACCTTTGTATGAGGGAGACTCGCATCCAAAGGGACACGTCTCTTGAGAGGACGTGTCTCCATATTTGAAGACACGTCCGCTCAAGGGACGTGTTCCTTTGAGCGCACGGGTTTCAGATCTAAGGAACACGCCTCTTGAGAGGACGTGTCTCCTCACTTGGAGACACGTCTGCTCAAGGGACGTGTTCTTTGAGCAGCGAGTTCCAGAATCTCTGATAACCATTCATGTTTAACAGATTAACAAATACGCGTCATCAAACATGGAGTATATGATCACCATTTATATGAGTTCGATTTTATACATGCATTATAAAGTCGATTACTTATTGCCAGAAATATATACAGATCAAATAGATCTAATACAACAATGATGATGCTTCCAGCAATCATTGTTCATATCAGACCAGTTATAACAAAAAGCTGGCATTTCCTTTTAAGCCAGTAGTTGGAGAAAATTCCAGCATGTTGTAAGCCAGTAGTTGAAAAACTAAAGAAATAATTAATAAACAGTAGTTACAGATCCTGAAGTTAAATATGTTTATGACAATATTCCACTGTAATGTGAAGCTGGATACAGTGTCTATTATCTGAGGTATCTTGGTTGATATCATGTTCTCATGCCCATTGTTATGATGTCTTATCATGTAATTTATGTTGCTGCCATGTTTTGTTTTACTACATTGTACACACTAGTTCTGATCATTGGATTGCTCGAACTCCTTAAGTCTACTGGTTGGTCTCCAGTGGATGGGCTGGATGGGGTTTCTACATGGGATAATCTGTTCCTATCATCCATAATTAGCATCATCAGTTGAACCTTCAGAACAGTGGACTTGAAACCATACTACTCACTATGATTGCAGCAGTAGATTTCTTGTATTAACATGGACAAACCTTTGCCTAATACTGTAATAAACGATCTGATGTTAAGGGCAGATTGCTATCATTGTAAAATCAACCTCATTTAATGCTTATCAAATTAGCAACTTGTGAAATATCCCCCCGGGTTTGGCCCAG